>CAEFZY010010975.1:0-81730 GCA_903066815.1 Brachyrhaphis roseni
GAGAACATGCAAACTCCATGCAGAAAGACCCCAGGCCGGGAATCGAACCCAGAACCTTCTTGCTGCAAGGCAACAGTTCTACCAACTGCGCCACTGTGCAGCCTAAGGAAAGCTTATATTAAATGTAATTCCTTTTTTTTTTATTATTTTTTTTTTTACAGAATATAAAGAATTGAAAAATCCAAAGTGCTGTTATTCTACTGTCTGCCAGTATTGGGTTATTTTTAAAAGACTTGGTACTGAGTTGGTACTTGTTACATAAAAGGTTGAAGAACCACTGACTTACATCAGTTAAATCTCATGTTGGTATTTTAGTTCTTAGAGTTTTGGTACATTGCATAAAATAAAGGCTTTTTATTATTATTATTTTCCAGAAAGAATTTAAGTGATTGTGTAGTCTTAAAAGAAGAGGAAGGCGGCTTGACCAGAGTGCCATTTAAACAAGAACCACCATTAACGAAAACATAATAAACATAGATCCTAAGTTACGGTTTCAATGCTTGTGAAACTCTTTGAAAAAGTGTGTTTTAATGTTGTGCTGATGAAAAGAATTGGGTTCACTGGTCGTTGTTGATATGGGTAAATGCATTTCTACCCAGTTATATGGCCACCACAAAACTAAAACAGGCTATTTAATTGCTATATATTGCTGTATACCAATAATGACTGGTAATATTGGCAATATTGAAGATGGCATCAGAAGTGTAGATCAATTTTTGTTGGCCTAATTAAAAGATATGTCTGTGTCCCTATGGAGTCTGACCTGCATTTGTCTGCAGCAGATTCTTATTTAGAATCTTACATATTCTCTCTGGGATTAATATTCGTTAAGTCATTCATTTAGACGGTTCAACCTCAACCAAATAATCTAACGCCAAACAAAGATTCATTAAGCCAAACAATAGATTTTAAAACTGTATGTATCTGTCAAAATATAAACATGAACATTTTCAATGCTTTGAAAACATAGACTCATGTCAACCTCAGTCTATGGTGGTCTGAGTGACTAGTCAGACCACCATAGATTGTCCTTCAAGGCAAGTGACTCCTTAGAGGACTATATTATTCTGCATCGATAGCCTTTGTAACACAGTTTGTGATTTCTGTTATGTTCCTGCAAAAAGACTTTCTCAGTTTTCTTTCCAAAATGTTTCTAAAATGTCTCTCCATCTACAATATCCATCAAGTTATATTAATTATTGTAAGATACTTTTTTTTTTAGTTCATGTTTTTGATAAGTGACTTTATGTTTTTTTCCAGAATGGTGTATTAAGAGTTACAATATGTTGAATAAATAATAAGATAAATATGCATTTATATATACAATAATCTATATATAACTGTAATTAACACATTAAACTGTAATTTCACAAATTTAGTTTGCTAAATTACATTTAACAATGTAACTTCATGCATTTGTTTTTTGTTGTTGTTGTTGTTGTTTTTTGTTTTGTTTTTTTTGCTTTAATTTAATTACCACAAACAAATATATTTTAATTGTAACTTAGCAATGTATTGGATTCTGACATTTTGTAATTGGATAGACAGAATGGGGGCAATATGCAAAAGCCACCACTGGGCAAGAAGATTACAAACATGACTGTGTGGGGTCTAGAAATGTTTGAGGCTGAATTTAAAGATATTTATATGTCAGTGCTGCAGAGACATAATAATTACATTGCAAAAGTAATTACAATTATGTCTCTTTTAAATTTTGTGAGGTCTGCTTTAAGTAACAGCAAAAAAGACGGAATTGTCCCTTTAATCCATGAGCCAGGAGCTGACGTCACGCTAACCCCAAACCACCGGCGCTGATTGGCTGGAGGTGACGTCAACTAATGCTTTTTCTGTTTTTTCCACTCCTCTCCCTCATGAACCATGACCTCATCGCTTTAGTTCATGAAAGTGCTAAAGTGCACCTCCTGTACCTGAACCCCTTCCTCCTCCTTAACGTACACATACACATTAACCGCTTTAGCCTCTAGCTGGTCTTTGACCTGCCACCATCCGCACTCTGCTCCTAGTCTGAAGGAGACGTCTGACGCTCCGTCAGCCTGGGTTTTAGTTCCTGGCGCTGTCACCCTCCTCTGCCTGTCAGCTGTGTGGGGCTACTGTAACTCCCACGACAACACCGCCAGGTAAACACCAATGAAGACGCCGCGGTTGACCCTTCTACCATGGAAGCCAGCTCAATGACACACAGAGGACGCGTGGAGGTCGAGGTGAGTTATCGTGTGTGTTTTTTTTTAATATTAGTGGGTTGCTTTTATGACATTAGCAGCGGCTGCTTTGGCTCACCACTGCTGCTGCTGCTGCAGTGACTCCGTGAAGCGCGCGCACCCTAACCCCCCCTCCCCCGTCATGTGCGCGCACGTCTTATTATGGGAATTAAATCCATCCAGGTTCAGGTTATCGATTCTTGTCCCGTGATGAACACTCTGTAGTTTACCCCCTTTGATCAACATAAGGTACGTACTTTTGTTTTGTTTTGTTTTTTGTCGTTAATTTTGAATTATGCGAGCTGTTTCTCGTCATCAATGGAGCGGTGAATTGTCGCACGCGGACATTTCTCCGCGTCATAACAGAACAACGCAGGCTTCCCATTGACACACACCAACCTTTAAACCTATTGATGACCGCGCACCTTGCCTCTAACAATAATTTAATCTAGCTGTGTAAAGAAAACAGCCTTTCACGCATTATTTACTCTCTCTCTCTAATATGGGTCGGTTTATTATAGAGCGCTATGACCGCACACCCTCCATCACTGTTATTAACGCTGTCACACAGACAGAGTCTTTGTGCGCCCCAACCCTCTATTGTTGACTCTATCTAGAGCAATCTGTTCCTTTAGAGCGCTTTCCCACATTTGTGTTCATCAGATTACATGGTGTGTAGACTTAGTGTCAAGTCTTAGCCGGGAATCGTTTGTATCAGTATTCATGTCGTAATAGTTGTCATGTTGAAGTCTGGGGGTTGTCCTGGTTTGTTATATGACCCTGCTATTTCCTGCTACCTCACTGGGAGAGTATTGATCAGAGGACACCAGAGGGCTTTATATCTGAATTTGTTGTTTACATCATCATGGCGATGATCTCCTCCAGCAGGACCAGCCAGGAATTGATTTTTCTAAATTACATGATCACTGTGGCAGCAGCAAGCATTCACCACTGGTAGCTCATCATAGCAGACTCCTCTTTTCTAAAGCATTTTTTTAATACGTATTGTTTACATTTGCTGCACAATACTCCAGAAGAAATAGACATAGTATCAGGAATTCCGGATGTTAGACATTTTCACTGTTGATATAATTATATATTTTTAAATAAAATAACAAAATATATTAGGAAGTTACTAGTTTTTTTTTTCTCTTTTTCCCCCCCATTTCTTCAAATTGTAATATTTATTTAAATGTAATTTGATTTTATCCACAGAAAAGTAAGAAATATTATGAATTTTTTAACAATTTTGTTATATATATTTACACACTTCAATATTATTTGATTTCAAATTTGGGGTTTTAAAGTTTTCTTCCACTCTCAAGGCCAAGAAAACAGTTTATAAGTTAATGAATTAAAGTTAAGACGGACCTATTGTCTTAAGTTATGTACATAATATTATAATGTGTTTCTATAACTTAAATGCATTACTTTATTTATTTCTTTACTTGCTTACTTATATTAATTCTCTTGAGCTTTCCACTTGTGAAGTATTATTATTATTTACCAGATTCATCTGAAGATAAAATGATATGCAAAATATCATGAATAATCATTATAATTTAGTAACACTTTATTTCTATAATCATTTATTTATTAATTTGTGTTGCTTTCTGTTTTGGGTGTAAAGATAAATTTTATGTACAGAAAATGACGATACAGTCTGGTAGATTTTTTTTTTAATTAACTTAAATTTGGCTTTATGAAAGTTTTTTGCTCCTTTCTCTACCTATTTTTTCATAACTCAAAACAGGGCTTTGAGTTTCAAAGAGATATTGTGACCGATATTATTTTAGCACCTGCTGTGAGCTTTTAACAGTCATTAATTCAATATTGCAAAAAACTGATACATGTTTTAATGAAACTCTAGGTGAAATCAATCTTTCTTGCAAGCATGTTGTGTTATAATAAACTTACTGTCAAAAATGTGAAATTATTGCAGAAGTTGCAATAATTTAGCAATGTCTTTACTCTTATTGATGCATGCACAGCAGCAAGCAGGTCAGTGTTAGTGGGCTGAATAGGTGCACCGTGCGTTGTTATAGTTACTCTTTTCAAAGTGTAAATGATAGGCCTACATTCTCTCAAAAGAGAAACAGCTTGTTAACACAGATTTGATTCCATGACAGAGCCTGGAGGCCATGAAATGCTCTCATGATGTCATTGTTTGCAGTCTAAACAAACAAGTCAGGTCTGTCATTGTGCGACTCTACAAGTGTGGGCTTTTATCAGCAGAACCAAGGCTTTGGACACAGATGACGTATACTGGGAGTTAATGAATAACCTGGATAGTATTACATCACCTCTGGTTGGCCTCCAGTTGCTCCTTTTGTGTTTGCCTCGCTTCATCATTTCTGATATGACTTTATTGAGCCAGTCCAACGTGCTTGACTCATGGTTTTGCTTAACAATCCCCCCTGTAAGTTCCTATGTCAACTAAACAAATATTAGCTCACTTTCTCATCCAGTTTTCTACTCATGTGTTTCACACAGTGTATTTCTGTAATCAGTTTTTATTGCTGGTTGTAAAGAGAGCCGCTGTAAAGTCATCTGATGATTTTATTTGACCCTACAAGAAGAGAAACATGGAGGAAGTTTTTCCATTTCCTTATTATTTTCTCTTCAGACAATTAAATGTCTTCAGTCATCCCTGAACCCACCACATTCTGCGACTACATATATTTCAGTTGTTTCTATTGATTATGCATAGATATTGTGTTAAATAACTCTAATATGCTTTGGCAATGCACATTTAAGATGCCTAATATTTTCTCATCAAGGGATTTTGGTTTAAAAACAACTTTTTTTTTACAAAACCATCTCTAGTGACATAAGCCTTTGTTTCCACACTTTACAATGAATGAAGAACACAGAAAAAAAACAATAATAAGTAATATATCACACAAAGAACAACACTGTTGATTGTGGGGGAGTATTTTGGCTACAGAGAGGATAATGTTAACTAAAAACAGGCACCTTGTTGGTCATGCCTTTCAACTGTTGCCATAACATGACAACATATGACAACATTTGTTTGAAAGTTTTAAACAAACCTAAAAGTTCCTTCACAGTCTTGGGAAAAGTCTGGAAAACCATAAAATTTGCTTTTATGGTTTTCCAGATTTGGTAGAAAAGGAAATTGTGTTTAAAAGGGGGAAAAAAAAGTTTCCACACTTTATCCAATGTCTGGAAGATAAAAAAAAATAAACATTCATAAAAATCACAACAAAGTGCTTTCTGACAAATATTTATAAGTTAAGTTATGAAGAACAGATCTGAGGTACCAAAGATCACAAAATGGTCTTTAAAGAATCTTTAGCGTAAGATATTCCTGTCCAGATTTCACATCTAACTTTAACGAGTCATTCTGAGCCTTTCACAGAAGCAAAAAAATAAAGAAATGTGAAATAACTGCTTTTCCCTTTACCCAATCAAAAGAAAACTTCAGCATCTCCAAACTAGGAAAATATTTACTCCTTAGATTTCCAGAATGTTATTAAAATGAGAAAGAATCAAAATATTCTGGATAAATATGGAAGTTTTAACTGGGAAATGTGCAGGAATACTGCTCATAACAATATTAAAATGTCTAAAAAAGGATTTTCTATGGAGTCTACCTTAAGAAAGAGTTTTGTATGAATATAACAAGGTGGTGGTGTTAGTTTCTTGTTTATGTAGAAATGCCCTCAGATGTTTTTTGTGTATTACTAGACTGCAGCCATAAGCAAATTTGGGTCAGGCTCATAAAAAGTATTGTTCAGGTCTGTTTTTTCTCACAAAAATCTTAACAAAATCTCAACCTCAAATCTGGAGGAAATAAAACCTCCAAATATCTCTAATAATAACTTTATCTAGCTGTAGATAACGAGATCTAATCTTTTCCTGTTTCAGGTCTGCTAATATCACATCATACTGTTAACGCAATATCTGTTTTCAGTTTTGTATTCTTCGGATTTAAACTTTGAGCTTAAAAAGTAGCTTTTCTGCAGCTCCCCTTTAAATAAACTCGACAGAGTCAAAGTAAACTCTTATTCTGGAGGAAGAATGTATGATTTTGTTAATTGTGTGCTCAAATAGTTTTGTCTGAAAGTGTTGCCTGTTCATATTCAGAAAATTCTGAATTAATTAATCATTTGATATGTACAATATTTTCCTTCAAATCAGTATTAGACTATAAGCCACTTTTCCTTAGGCCACTGACAAACTTGTGATGTTTTTAAATTAAAGTAGATAATATTCAGAATATTCTATTCTGAAATTTCATTGAAACATAAACATTTAAAATGTGACAAGAAAACAAAGTTCTTTATATAGCACCTTATGTTTATTGTGTGGTTCTTTGCTCATTTTAATCATTTTGAGTAGATATTAGGTTTAATTATAATACATGTCATTCTTTCATTAATCTTTCTCTTACTTGAATTGTTGATCAACCTTTGTGTTGAGTTTTAATAAATCTTTAATCCTTAAGCAGATGGAAGTCCCTCATTTTTCGTTTTCTGTGTGTGAAGGGATTGCTTTTTTGGGAAGGTAAAGAACTGACCCTTCAGATTGATTTCAGTAGATATTCAGTGATTTTTCACGTAGTTTAAGATTCGTACACTACTGAGCTTGCTTGATGAGGTGTCACTGCAGTAGCTGACCACACCTCACACAAATGACAGCGCCGAAGGGACTAAAGGTCGCAGAGGCTGCTGGAAGCAAAGCAGTGACGTTTAAGAGAGAGAGGATAATGTGAATTTAACACAATTTCAACAGTGTTGTGATCATTTGATTTCCTAATATGACGTGGTACTGAAATATAGCTCTAAAAATGCTGTTCATCTTCATAGCTTTCTGTTATAAACCTTTTTCTTTTTTTTTTATACCGTTTCTGTATTCTTACCCAACATCAGCAGCAGGATCATCCGATCAGCATCGCTCTCCCTGTGCTTCCATCATCCCAGTTTGGCTGTTTCTATGTGAACGGCAAATTCTTCAATGTCTGTCTAGCTGCTTTTCCTCCTCCCTTGTTTTCTCCTGTTCAGCCACAGCCTCGGAGCAAACTCCAGGCTACCGTGTTGTGAGAATAATATTAATATTTCTTTATTTTAGAGCCCACAAACATAAAAGGGAGAAACACAATTGAGGGTTGTTAGGTTGAGTCAGCATGATGAGGGTTGTGATCCCTCCCTTATTGTCCCATTTCCCTCCCTGTCTGTGTTCTTCAAGCAATCTCTTTCTTTTGCTTCTGTTTGACTCTGCATGTGGGACAATTGTCTAGAAAGATGCAGTGCTTCAGTCTCTAACTATCACACATATAAAAAAAAAACCTGCACACTCCTCCCCCTCCCTACTGCCGTCCACTGCACAAGAAGAAGAAAGAGTGATAGAAAAGGAAGGAGGGATTCTGAGAGGAAAAAATGGACAAGAGTCTGGGTGGGAGGGAGAGCAGTCGCCATTAGACATATGCAGAGTCAGATGCTGTCCTCAGCAGCAGGGAGACTGAAAAACAGGGAAAAAAGATTCCCACCCTAGGGAGCTGTGCTGTTAGCTGCTCGGCTGAAGGTCTGCCTGCTACAGAAGGTATGAATATAACAGGTGATGGCTGTAAGGTGCAGGAGCTGTGTCTGATAAATGTTGGCATTGCAGTAGGGCTTTCGAATGCACACTATTTGCTTTACATTAAAATGAAAACAAATTTGGTGCATTTCCTCATATTCATGTTGATTCATCAGTTGTTTTGAATTTTGTCTTTTTTTTACCTTCAGCTAATATAGACAGTTCTATTTCAGTGTGTTATTATATATGTTTGTATCACGTACTGTTCTGCAGCTGATACACAAATAGTTTTGCTGTGTTTCCCATGCAGCGTAACTGTCTACATATCATCTTGTCGTGTCTATTTTCTCTAGACTCAGGCATTTTGCCAGGCAGCTGCAACACGTACATGTACGATCATCATTTGGTCCCAGACATAAACCTTAATGGCAGATAATTATTTTGTCGTTAAGTACGGCGCTGTAACGTCCATTGTCACATCAGATAGATGACTGTAACCACAATCATGATGTGTCACAGTTCCTTGGAAAACGATTCATAACTGAACTTTTTCCATATTTATTCACCTTAAAATATTTTTATTGGGTTTTCATGTGCTAGACCAGGACAAAGTTTAATGGTTATCACAGTTTTTTTTCCTTTAAATTAAAATATGAAAAGGATTGTGTGCATTGGTATTGACCTTTTTTTGTAGATGTAATTTTCACTGCAGTTCTAACACATGAAGATGCTTTGATCCACATAATTAGATTGGAGCTCTGGATGGATGCATAGGGTGTTTCCTTCAGAAAACTGAACCTCAGCTGCAAGTCTTTAGCTTCTAAGATTCCCCCTGTGCATTGCCGTATCCTTCCCCCAATAAACCCAAGAAGAAAACCCCCAGCATGGTGCTGCCACAACAGTATTTCACAATTTCTATAGTTTGTTTTCAGGTGTCATGAAAATTGTATTTTTATCAGTTTTGCCCTGCACTCCCCACCCCACCAGGAAATGGGCCACCAAAGGTAGATTTGGTGCACATCAAATAGACATTCTATCTATTTGATGAGACATGAACAAGATAGAAGTTCTAGTTGGCTCCTGGTGTAGCCCATATTTTTGAAGTCTTGTCTCAGATGTTTCTTGGACCTCCTCTCTTTTACTTGCAGTGGGGGTTCCACTGCCTGTGATATTTAATGGCTGTTTGTCTTGCGTGTGCCCTACCCAGCACCATCTTGTTCTTCTTTGTCAAAAACCAGGCTGTTTTGCACAGCTAATCATTGTCCTTTAAGCACCTGAGGTGCAGCTCTCAGCAGCTCATCTAGAGCTACCAATGGGATCCTGGCTGCTTCTCTGATTAAGCCTTTCTTTGTCCAACTTGGCAGCTTGGGTGAACAGCAGTGGGGTGGGTATGTTTACAGTTGTTTGGATCGCAGTTTGAACAGAGCTCTGTGAAATATTTAAAGCTTTACGTCTTGTTTTAAAGTGTTATAACCTATTTATAACCCTTCTTTACACATGCTCTACTGGGTTCCATGTTAGGGGATTTCTGAGTGATTGGTTACACTGAATTGTATTTTAGGATAAAAGGATGAATGAAAATGTGAACAAACTTCACATTTGAATAAGGTTATGAATGTTTTACCAAGCATTGCACATTAAGGTAATAGCATGTGGGGTTTTGAATGATTTTGTTTTCAGTATATTTTAACTCAGATTTCTCTTTAAGTAGTATTTCACTTTTTTCACACATGCTGAGGTTGTTAGAGATCTTTCTCAGTGACTAGCATCTTTTCCTTTCTCTTTTCTCATGAATAGATGCAATAGGTTGCAGAGCAGGTTTGTCCGAATGTCTTCATATGTTGTAGCCAATTAGAAGGCATAACAATTGCTTTGTTTATTTTCCCTTTCTCACTTCCCATTTGTGTCTCCTTTTATCACTAAAAGCATGACGTAAAGTTGTTTTTTCTAAAGTCCTCAGTTAAATAACTAGGAGCTTATGTTTATCTTCTTACCATTCCTTTTCTGTTTCTACAACTTTGTCTCCTTCACTCTCGCTTTTAAAGCCCCATTTAGGCTTTGGGGTAAATGAAACTGAGCTCATCAATTTTTCATCACACCATGTGCGTGTAGATAAATAAAACAACGCAGCACCATTCACATTCTGACCCTCTCGCTTGTCGCACCACCATTGGTTAACTGGAGACATCATCCTAAGCGTGAGGTGTTTTTCTCATCCCAATATTGACCTAAGCAAATCGCACTTTGCTTTCCTTATGACCCTAACGCATATACTAGCATCCACGCTGTTAATCACACAAATGCAGACATGATCAATGATTGCATGTCTCATGTTAAATTTGTGAGTGTGATGGTGGAAGTGAGCTGAGAGGAGTTTGGAGTGATTGGACATGATGGATAAGACGAGGCAATTCATCAAGTTTATGGATGTTTGTCTGACACACACAAACAGCCCCCCGACACACACACACACTATTAGAGGATGTCACATAGGTCGTTTGCCTGTGTCCAGACCTGCTCTCTGAATTTCCCCAGCTTTATTTAACTCACACTCTCAGTTTCCTGTTTCATGAGCTGCTGCTGAGGAGATCTGGGATCAACAGCCACCAAACTCTCACACACACATAAACACACACCTGTGTTTCATTATTGTGAAAGTCTAAATTAAGGTCGTGGCTTCTTTTTTTCATTATTTTGAAGCATGATGTTCCTTCATATCCCGGCACTGAAAAGTGATCCTGTAGGCTTTTAAGTCTTTAAATAACTTGTATTCATGTTTAGCATTGCGGTTATTTTTATAAGTGAGAGGCTCAAAGTGTGCTAATAAAAGAAGATACAAAGCCTATAAAAATAGTTTATAATTTTCCCATGGGCATTGCGATGTATGCATAAAAGAGACATCATTGTCACTTTGGAGCTGTTTGCTCCTGTTTGTTTAATATTGGCTCGACAAAAGTTCAAAACGAGGACTGACCTGCAATTTTTATGATTCTCAGGTGATTGACTTCTTTTAACTGTGACTGTTCATCAGTAATTTCTCCAGAATAAACATTTATTACTGATGTTTATTACATTTTATCTTTATCTTGTCTTTCATAGGCACCATGGATCTCTTGGCGCTTGCTCCGGTGGTAGCCCCACTCCACTGATCTCTCCCTTTCCCCATCTTTTCCTCCATCTTCCCCCTTCAGCCTCCCCTCTTCCTTTTCTTCTTTCTTTTTTACCCCTCACAACCACTCAGCCCTTCCTTACATCATGGCAGGGGAGAAAGGTTCCAACAAGCGGAGCGCCATGGACATCAAGCGCCTGGCGAGCCTCATTCAGAGAGGAGCAGGCCGCCTGCTGGTGATCGACAGCAGGACCTTTTCTGAGTACAACGCGTCACACGTGCAAGGTGCGGTCAATGTCTGCTACTCCAAGCTGGTGAAGAGGCGACTGCAGCAGGACAAGGTCTCCGTCACCGAGCTGCTGCATCCCAATGGCAAAGTGAAGGTGAGTTAAAGCTGCACAGCAGCTGATGCCACAGATTAGAAACCTTCTTGGCAAATGAGTTGACAATATTCATGGCAAGTTCAAGCTTGTAGATGAGGGTGAGGCGGCTGAGATTTAAAGATGCCGGTGGATGGATCCAGAAATGTGGTTTCCCTCTGCTTCCTGCTGGTGGCAATTTAGAGAAGCTACATAGTGGTGCTGATATCTTTGTGTTGTTTGCTAAAAGGGGATATTTTCTCATTTTTACTTCCTATAAAGCTATTAATAACTGAGAACGAAGTAAAACAAAATGTCAAATTTCAACACAGTAATATCTGAGTAATTTGTTTGTCTCATTTAAACCACTATAAGTCAAATTTAGAGATGTACCTATCAACGTTTTCCAGGCAGATACCAAATTTCAGTTTTTTTTTTCTTTCTTACATTTTTGATTGATGTTATTTTTTCTTCACAGGACTATAACAAACAAAAACTTAAAGAAATTTGCAGCACATTCTTTTTCTGTGGAAAAAAAAAGAAATTACAATCCCTACTTATGCATTAAAACTATTTTCTGGAATCACTATGCAAAAGCTAACTTTTTTAACAGTTTATTGACCTAGAGAATTGGATTTCAAGGGGTTTTTTTCTGGGGTTTTTTTTGTTGTAGCAACCAGTTTTAGGACATAAACAATGATGAAAACAAGGTAGTTCAAATATACAGGAGCAGAGAGCATGCAGGGGGGTTGTGCTGTTTGTAGGTCAAGATGTGCTTGTCGTCAAATAAATGCATCTGCACTAACTGCAAGGTTTCTTAAATTAGAGGTTCTTGTCGCTAAACTAGACTTACTGAAAAGCAGCTCTGCAGGCTTTTTGAATCAAAGTAGGGTTCAGGATCTGAGTCCTCTCTGCAAGCTTGCATCACATCCTTAGGTTGGGGGCTGGTGGGAACGCCATATTTGGCAGATGGGCTTATTATAGGTTTATTGCTTATTGGTGTCCCTGAAATCAAATCCTCTTGTTTTCCATGACTTCTTCCTCTGAATATGAAAGTTTTTTTTCCATGGCTTGTCCACCTGTGGTGTGCCTACTCTTGTATTTTAGTTTCTGTGTGAAACCTAAAGATGCTTGAGAGGGGAAGTCTTGGCGGGGAGGGTTGGGAAACTTGTTTGGTCTCTTCGTATCGTTTGTGTTTGCAGGGATCTCACTACAGCTTTGCATGACTCAGTGAACATGACGACAAGTACCTGAAGGTGTATTCAGAAAGTGTTCTTCCTGGTTCCTTGTGTTATTTTTTAGCTATTTAAGCTTGTTACACCCAATAGTTTAAACAGTTGATGTAAACTGGACTAGTAGGTGTGGCACAGAATGACAAAGTCCAGTTGTTGGTTGTGTTGTGTTACGCTGGTGTTGCCAGGAGCAGATCAGAAAGATTTGTCTTTGGTTGTGTAAAACATAATCATGACATGGTCCATAGATTTGTCTTTGTGTCATAGATTTGTGGCTGGAAGACAGACTTGTGTCTGATTCACAGCTTGAATGCTCGACTATCTAAATGAGTAAAGGTCAAATAGTCAGACAGTACTAGTGGAAATGTTAATTGTTTTAACCTTCCCTCTCACTCCCAATCAGCCTGGTCTTGCTGATGGTGTCAAAAGGAGTGTGGGTTATTCTGCAACTTCTTAAGAAATATTTATTCAAACATTAGCAAGATGTGTTCAAGATTGTATGTACAGTTTTGGCAGGAAAAGTATCCACCGTGAATTTAAACTTTTGTCTTCAATAAAAAAATTTTCTAAAGTAATTGAAGTTGTTTATTTGTATATTTACTCCATTCCATAAAAAGTTAAAATGAGTCTGTCAAAGTCCCAAATTTCTAAGATAGCCATACCCACTATGAGTTTATGTAACATATCACAGCGCCTGTGTACAATCTCAGTGGCATCAAAATGTACAGTTGAAGAAAAATCAATAGTGAATCTTCACTTGAAGACAGTCAATATCTTTTATGTCATTTCACCCGGAATGGTTTGAGTTAATGCAGCTGCTTGTGTTCTGCTTCAGTCTCAGTTATTGTTTGTCTTTGCCCTGAAGGGCAGACGGAAAATCCTGCAGCTCAGAGGGTTTGACTCATCTCCACCAACAGATTCTTCTCTGATAATTTTGCTATTTAGGCTTGCGAACATGTATGTCTAGATGCAGTATGCATGGGAAAGCGACAACAAAGAGCCAGCCCCGAAGGAGTTAAACTCTCTGCAGCTGCAGAGGTATGACGTCGGATATGTTTTGAATTCAGTCAGTTTAAGTTTCATTTCTCTGTTGCCAGCTCAAGTCTGCTGGGTTCATCTCTGTGTGAGGCAGTGTGCTCGGCAGATGTCACACTGTGGCGCCCCACGGAGCCATGCTTCCTCCTTTCTCTCACTTTCAGTCGCATGACAGCTCTGCCTGTCTCTTTCAGCTATAGCCTACAACCTCTCAACACTGACCCATTCCTTTACAGCTTATTTCCTCTCCCTGTCTACAGTTGCCCCATGGTTGGTTTGTTATTGCCCATTCCCCACCACCCCGCCCCCAGTAAAGAGGATAAGGCTTGTGATTAATGCTAAAGCTGGATAAGGCTGGAACCAGCCGGGCGAGAAGGGCGGGACTGACAGACCCACACTCTTTTGTTATTGGCTGAGCATGACATCATCTCTTTGTTTGTCCAGTGGCAGGCCACAGGTCGGGCACGTGCAGACTAGCTGTGTGGCATAGGAGCCAGCTAACTCCTCATACACAAACACACACACACACACGCACGCACACGATCCTCGCTTACCCTCCGAACATCGCCAGGAGCTGCCTCAGCCACCCAAGACAGCAAAGGACACCATTGTGGCTCTTTGTTCAGGAAGTGAATGCAGGAAGCAGCAGACGTGCATTGAGTGTATTCAAGGATGGGCAGCAGCCTCCGCCTCCTGCCTGGCCGCCTCTCGCCTGGCCGCCTCTCGCCTCACATCCCATTGAGAACTAATAGCCTGCTTCCCCTAAGGCGCTGTGCTCACCCTCTTTCATAGACGCTCTTGATTCTTAAGTTAACTGAACTGAATGAATATGTTTGACCAAGCCAGATATTCATATTTTGCCCTATTTTTCTTCTACCTTTCACATCATATTTCTACATGCCCTCTCAAGTAAATCCCTCGATTAATATAGGACAGAGACAGCTGGAGACTATAGGTAACGCTGTTGAGGACCTCTGCAGGTAGAGCGGGACATCACAGGGTTTGCAGGTTGGGGTTTCCTCTGGTTTGCTCCAGCAGGCTGGAGGCCAGGCGACTGGTTCCTTGCCTTAAGCCTAGATAATCTCTACTGCTGTGATGGGGCAGCCGGCCAGCCAATCTGACAGATGGACCAGAGGTTTTCTCTTCCCCTGCAGTTCTGATGTATCGAAGTGGGAGAGTGAATCCAGTGGACCTACCTGTAGTGACAAATTAGTTCATTTTTAGTATTGAACAATAAAATATTCCCACTTTTGTTTAGAGATAGCCTAAAAAATTCTTATTATTCAGCTTTTTTGTTGTTGATGCAAATTATGTGATGGTTTACCCTACAAGCCATCAGTAGGCTAAACTAGTCCAAAGAAATTAATGAATACTTTATCAATCCCAAAATAATGAATTAAATGACATCATTTAATGATGTCATTTAAAACTTTCCAGATTTTGAATCTGGAAAGTTCAAATTCCAGATTTGTATTGAATCGTTTCAGGGTTTTTTTTTTATAGATAAACAAAAATAGTAGTACTTATTCATTTATGATACACACACCGAAAGATTCTTGAATGAGAGTTGGAATAAAGCTTTAGTTCAATTAGAGGAAATAAATATAAAGATTCACCCAGATTTACTGATAATGAAACTGTTTCTGATCTTTGACGCAGGGTTTCTGATGAGTTCACTCACAGGTCAGTCAGTAGAGGCTATGATCCTCTGCAAGGTATTCAACATGTTTTCTGATCAGAAGTTCTGGAGAAATATATATATTTCTGGCCAGGGAACACCTCCAAATACCACATCTTGTAGGTAGAGGGATGTCTGAGTCTTCCTGGAAACCAGTAACCCACTTTACCTTGGATAAATTGAAAACAATGGCAAAATAAGGCCTTCTTCTTTAACAGTTGTTCTCAGAGAGTTAATGCTGTATGTAGTGGATTACTTTAACTTTGACCAGAGGTTAAAGTTTTCAGAGGGAGGAGAGATTCCCTGCTTTATGTTTCAAGTTGTTCTCATTTTTCTTTTGAACTTCAGCACACTGAGTCCATTTCTATGTATGTTTGCTGTTAAAAAGCTGAGATTCTGACTAGTAACCCTTAATGACAACAAACTCATATTCAGATAATACGACTTGTTATCACCCTGAAATATGTCTGCAGGAGGGTTTGATACCGTCGGGATCTTGTCTGGGTTTCTAGTTGCTGGATTGACTAAGTGCTCTGTTAGACAGTTAGAAATAACATGTGACCAGGTAATGCATTTATATAAAGAGGAAGATTACCATCGTTTCCACTGATGACACACACCATATGTTGTGTTTATCCTCCCCCCAAATGGGAAGGGAGGCAACTGTGACACATAGTGGGAAGTCCAAGGGTAATTTGGAGAATTGAGAATTATCAAAAGGAAAACTAAAGTGTGACTTTCTTTCACTATTAACTACTATTTAAACAGAACAAGGCACTAATAAATGGAAAACACCAAACATTTGCCATAATCACATTGTTCTGCACACAAACCCTTCCTGTAACCACAGTACAGAGTTTCAAAATGAAGGACAACACATGAGTCTCTTGTGTGTCATTCAGCAGAACTGAGAACTTTTTGTCTCTGACTCATATTGTGGATTTTTTTTTTCCCTCGGATCACCCAGAGGGCAAGCACTGGGAAATTTTCTGAAAGTTTCATTCACATTTCCTCTGACCTTATTAAAGACTTTATGTCTGACAATATTTATTTATTTATTTTACTGCAGAACCAGATATGTTGCATGTTTGCTTTGATGAGGTCATACGCTGTGTTGTTTGATTTAGCAACTCCTCTGTTTAACATTAACACAAACATCACAAGATGTCCTAAAGCAAGACTAATATTTTATTTTTTGCATATCAGCACACAAAATAAATTTATTTCAGAATGCCATGATTTTATTTTCAGCATATAAGAGACTTCACTAAGCACATCTGCAGCTGTCTTTTGTTATTAGGTGGAGCTGCTCTATGCAGTGTAAGCTCAGCAGAGCATGACACATCTTGACATTCTTTTCAAGAACAAGCACATACGCCTAATGTGTACACAATCTAATGCTGTGCTTTTAATGACTTTCGAGGGCTGTCATTCCCCATTCCTTAAAGTAAATCTAATTAATTGACTTACTCCAGTTTCTTGGCTCTGTTGTATGTCTTTAGATATCTATTTAAGTCCTTCTTTGCACAGTTAGTCCTGGTTATTATAGAAGTACATCGGTTTTATCACTCCAAGTGAAATATGAAGGTGCCAGCTGTCAGTGCCGGTTACGGGCTTGAGGTGTACATAGCAGGATGTGTGACAGGGTCGTAAACCTGTAGGTGCAATACAAGGAGAAATTGCATCCTACTGATTAACTGGGCTGTTTATATGAGCTGTAGTGTCAGAATAAGATATACTTGTGTTTGGTTCAGATCAGATTGCAATTTATGAACCCAAATGTTGGTTGGTACTAATATTTTCCAGTGAAGAAATATCTTACATAAACAACGGTGCTGATTTAGGTGATTGTTGGGGTGGGTGGCAAGGCAATTGCTTAACAATCTGTAAAGTCTGTAATTTTGGTTACAGCATATTCTTCTATTTATCCATCCATTATTTCTAATAAGGTAAAAGGTACAGAAGGGAATCCTCGTAATTCCTCAGCTCTGCAACGTTCTACAGCTCATTCTGATTCATCCCCCGATGTCTCCATGAAAAAATGTAATCCCTCCACCAAATCTTAGGTCTGCCCCAGGGTCTCCAACCAGTTCGATGTGCCTGGAGAGTGTCCCAGAAGAACTCGTTCAGGAGGCACCCTAAAAGCTAAAAGACTTTGCTCTTAATGCTTCTGAGATGTCTTTATTTCACACATACTTCTATTGGCCTGAAGTTGCAAATATGACCATAAGACCTGCAAAAATAATACCCTGCGATCTCAAACTGGACACCCTACTCCTTACAATTTTGCCTTGACCATCTCATCCTTGAGGTGAGGAGGTGCTGCCCTGGAGGAGTTCTGTCCTCCCTGGGAATCATTGTGACCTTACGCTGAGAAAACAGACACAGTTCTTGCTTGTTATTCGAGGAATGGACAGCCAGTAAAGCATTATCTGACACCTTTCATGCCAAAAGAGGTGTCAGAGGGATATGTGTCCCCACTCTGGGGAACACAGTGCCTTCTTAAGATCTACAAACACATTCCGTGACCCCCTCAACAAGCGTAAGGATTAGGTTCAGATTATATTTCCAGCCCAATTTTGTAACTACTTTTTGCCATAAGCTTCCACTTGCATTGTAAAGTCAATTTGCAGAAACATGGAAGTGTAAAGTCTGGATAAATGGACTTATCAAGGGCTTTGTCTTGATATTTGACCCAATCAGTGGCATATGAAATTAAGAGCGATCATGCTGCAGACATCTTATTTTCCAGTGCATCAGGAATGTTGGGCCATTTTTAGACTGTTTGTGCTGATATTGTGTCCCACACCAGCTCCTTCTCTTCCCTCCCTCTCATTCTCTCTCTTTCTCTCTCTCCTACTCACACACACACACACCCACGCACACCCCAACATGCACACACATCCTCCTGCTCTGACCTTGTCTCTGGTCAGTAGCACTGCTGAAGTCAGGGAGGGAAATCATGTTTCCCTTTCTTGTGCAATCTCTTACTCTGATGCTACATTTCTTCCACTCTGGGTTTTTTTTTGTTTCCTGTCAACCATGTTTTATGATGTTTGCGTGTACAGACTGTCCCTACTGAGGAGCTTTGACAGTAAGGCCAAACCTTGACTTTAGTCTTGCCTCAAACCCTTTTTTTCCCCTCATGCTCATTCATAAAGCAGGGTCAGTTCCCACTTCTTTAATTTGCCTTCATTTATTTAAAGAACAGATGAAAAACCTCTCCCTTGTGACCACTCCTTATTTATGCCTGCTGTGATGCCAGCCTCCATTTCCTTTTACATGAAGCCTGGATGCTGCAGGAACCTAGCATCCTGTGTGCTAACTCAACTTTTTGTCCTTTCTGCACTTCTTTCTCTACTCATTCAGCATTCCTTCAGGTCCCCTTCCTGCCATTGCTTCCTTTTCTTTGTTGTTGTTTCCCCTGTCTTGCTTAGGCATTCCTTGTTTACAGTCTCTGCAGAGGGCATGCGTCAGTTCTGTGCAGGTTGGGCCAGTGTTGTGATTCGCAGTGATGCTGTAGCACTGCAGAGGAACGAGGGATCTGTAACTTTGCTGCAGTCAACAGTCTACCACTTTCTCAGGACGCTGGTCTCTTAACAATGCACCAAAATCCATTTCCATGCCACACTTAGCAGGATGTGTAGCTTTTCAATGTCATTGTAGGGAGACTGACAGCATGCGTCACAGCCGGCCATCTGTACTGTCAGGCAGACACTGATAAATAGGAGCTATGTAGGATGCGCCGACAGATATGTTGTCTATTTTTGGTGAAAGCTCACGCAAATATGATATATCTAATAGGAGTGTATGGATTTCCTCTAATTCTGGTTTTATCTTCAAATTTTGGGGGAAAATATTTCATATACTGGACTCGCTCAGGTTTTTGTTTTTTTTTCTGAATTTGCGCTTAAAATGTTTACTTTCTTAAAATTAAGACAAGTCAAACTAATAAACAAGATCTCATAGCAAGAGAAGACACGTGTGTAGACGTGTGTTTTCTATTGCACTTCACACGTATGTACAGTTAAAGACCTCTAATCCTCAGGCATAGAGATCAGATGCCCAAAATAGATCTGATCGCATTAGGATTATTAGCCAAACTTACCTGAGCTTAGCAAAGTGAATGGAGGATAAAATAAAGAAAAACAGTCCTGCAAAGATGAACTTGTTAGTAGAAAAATGATTAAATGTGTGCAAAAAGGTAGTTAAGGAATGAAGTGAGATAGTATAAGCACAGGTCATGATAAATGTGAAAGATTATATTTATATCTCGGTCAATTTACTTGATTGTTGAAATATATATGATCTCTGAATGGTATCACCGGTGGTGTGTTTTTTTCCTGTGCATGTTGTGGCCAATTTTCAATCTCCAAACTCGTAAAGATCCACAGTGTGTTGTTTTGGAGAAATATAGTAAACAAAATTCAAACTTTTGTTCTAGTCCCAATTTGGTTTTTGTTCCTCTGAAGAGTTTTTGTGGCGCTAGTGGCTTGCTTTTTCTTTTTTTTTTGTGATAGTAGGCTGACAGGAAGGAGGGCGAGGAGAGAAGACATGCAGCAAGGGTCGCCGGTACCGGGAGTCGAACCTGCGACGTCAGCGTCGAGGACTAGGGCCTCCAAGCGTTGGGTGTGCTAACCCCCTGCGCCACCACAGCACGCCCCGTTTTAGTCCCAATTTAAACTATTTTCAAATGAAATGTTTACTATGGCTGATTGCTTTTTGTAAAAGAGATTTCAGATCTCAGTTGAACTGTATATTGTCATGTTAGCATTAGTGTTCGTGTATTGGATTAGATTTTGGTTGAGGATGGAGAATATTTTCTTACTGTACTGTACAGATCAACATTATTTTGTATGAATCAGCTACCTGGCTGCCTTCCAAACGTCTCTGCTCTGACTACCCATAATGTATTCATGCACACTGAGGAGCACATCACCAGAATGCTTTTTAGCACAAGCAAGCACATAACAAGTTGTAAAAATGTGCAGTTGTGCTTAAAAGATGATGGCCACAAATTATTGATGTAGTCCAAACTTTAGAAATTCTCCTTTTGTTTTCCTATCGCGCCTTCCCACTTTGCCATTCTTGACTTACATGTGTCTCATCTCCATCACCTTTGCTGTGCTCCTGCTGCATCCGTGCCCTCTCCATCCCTTCCTCCATTAAGCTTGCAGTGTTCCCTCCTCCTTCTTGTCCAGCGGTGGTTCGATGATGCAGTGATTCATAGCTGCAGTAGGCGCTGCCTCACAGTCATGTGACCAAAGCCTGCCTGACAACATGGGTGGGGGGAGCAACAACAGAGCTTGGGCTGGATTGTGTGCAGTCACATGCACGTGCTCATCAGCATCCACCCTGCCATCTTTTCCTCAGGAACACGGAGACGTTTCAGACTGCGCGCCTATCCTCCCATCCTTTTAAAAATACGACATCAGCAGTGGATGTACTCCATTCCCAAACTCTCCATTATGCAGACGTTTCTAATAACTATTATTTACTGATTTGATCCAACATAGCAAGAAATAACCTCAGCAGTTTAGACATGTGACTTTCTTAGATTGAATGCTTTATTTATAGCCCTGCTTTTATCTTCATAGCTCCCTCAAGCTACTGTCTGTTATTATAACATCACCAAGTCATGCTTTATGAGGTTTTTTTGTTCAGTTACACCAAAGACTCATTCACATTACCTTGCAAGTATTTATAACCCCTGCATTGCATGTTCTAGGTCAGTGCAAAGAAGTATATGGATGTGAAAAAAGAAAAAGGATAGATGATGTTAAACATCTTTGACAAATAAAATCTGAACAGTGTCTCGTCTGACCAAGAAGACATTTTTGATGTATTTTTATGCCGTCGCTTGGTTATCCTCAGATTGCTAACGTTGTTAGCAGCTAGCTCAGGGCCGAGACCCGGCACTGAGTTAGCTGGCCCTCCATCTGAATTTCGCGCGTCATCCAGGTCACGTGACTGAAACCCAGCAATAGTTTGTCCCACTACACACTTGGCTGAATTTTATTTTCAAAGCCATGTATCCTTCCATTTTGCAATCACATGCTTTTTTGATGTCAGTCTATCTCATATAATTACAATAAAGTTAATTGAAATTTGTGGTTATACCATGACAAAACACAAGGAATGACTTTACATAATCTTTTATCATCATTTACTGTCATGGAATATTCCTAAAAATTTAGCAGTTCAGGTCAGTGAATCTGCTTATAAGTTCCATGTTGCACTAAAACAAAAAGTTTAGAATTGCCAACCTATTTTCAGGCTCTGACTTCCTTGTTGGGTCATTATCATATTTTCCGTTGCAGCAATGAGTAATGAAGCTCTTGTGTGTTGTTTATTCTCCGTGCAGGTGGAGCTGGGCAGGAAGCAGGAAGTTGTGGTTTACGACCAGAGTTCCAAAGAGGCAGGGCACCTGTCCAAAGACGGCTTTGTGCACATCCTCATGGGAAAGTTGGAGGGTACCTTCCACAAAGTCTCCCTGCTCACCGGTAAACAAGACCATCTGAGCTATTGCTCTTTGTGGGTGTTGTATGTTTAATGAGTGGGATGATGGTGAGGTGAGCAAAAGAAAAGAAGCTTTTATTGTCTAGAGAAATCTTCATGTTTGTGCGCACATCTCCTGCTGAACAGGTGCAGCATTGTCATTGCTCAGTTTAGCCAGCAGATGTCACATAATGCCAGTTGTTCCTCTTTTTTTTTTTAATGCTGCCTCACTCGTGTAAAGTTTGCAGCTTTTTAATGAGATAGGAGAGAGAAGATGAAGTAAAGCAGCATAACCTTGTAACGCAAAGCCTGTCTGATGTGTTTTGATGTTTAAGCTTCGCTGGAGCCGTCTCCTCACCCAGCATCACAGCAGGAATATGAAAGCTTATTTCTATCCTCTGGTCTGACTAGAAGCAGTTAGTATGCTGTTACAGTATCCACTAATCGCAGAAGGCTCCTCATAATTAGCTTTAATAATCTTTCTGACTTAATATCCCCCTAATTGTGTTGGCTGCAGCCTTTTAAGGGACAGCATCACACACACATTCACTACCCGAGGCTTATGAATTTGTCCCAAATGTGCCAATGCAGAAAGGAGAGTGTAATCTGCCTCTGTCAGGAGGATTTGAAATGAGATGGGCAGAAACATACTGCTTCGGTAAATCTCTGCTCTGGTTTCCTCATCCCTATTCTCTTCATCCTCTCAATTTGCTCCTTCTGCTGGGAGATTAGTGCTTTTTTCATGAGTCATTCATGATTGCTGAGGATTGCCTCAAAGAACCCCAGGCTCTCAAAGTATTCTCTGCTTTTCGTGAGGGTGGGGAGGAATGGTCCAACCCTATATATAAATATATATAAAGTTGTCCTGTCAGCAACTCACACATCCTCCTCATTATCTCCACTGCTTATCCTTGCTTTTTTTACTTCAGGAAAAAAAAAGAAAGAGAGTCGCACCTTTTTTATTTCTGCTGCCGCTTCTCTGCTGTTTCCACGACAACAAAGGCAGAAAATAGTCCCCAAAAAAAAAAAAATCCCAGCCAATAGCGTTGGCTCTTGTTTGGGTGCTTGTATTATTGGGGTCAGTGGAGCTTGCAGTCAGTGTCTGACAAAATGTGTAGGTTTGCAAGCGAGTGCTTTGGAGGAGAAAAAAAACCCGAGATTGTTACATACAAGGTTGCTTTGCAACGTCACATGGAAAAAGTGCTGCAGTAATGTTTATGTGTCAGGATGCAGCAAGGTTGTGAACGCTAGGAATAGGTAATGGAATCACTTACAAAATATTTTTAAAGACTTTATTGCTTGATGACTAAAAAAAGTGCCAAAATATCATACCAAGATTTTTTTATTACAAAAAATCTGAATAAATTCTATCTCAAAATGTATGTTAATCTAAAGACATTTAATCTTAATTTGCGTGTATACTTCACTAACTAGTTGTTGCTGCATGTAGTGATGACGTCTTCAGATGTCTTCCTGGTCAAGCTACATTGAACATTTGGTCATCTCTAGCTCTGTTTTACTTTTTCTGCATTTTTCTGCTTGCTGTATCTGCAGAAAAGCATCTGAGAGGCAACCAGAAAGCAAAAATGTGAATAAATAAATGCAGTTTTAATAGTAATTTTGACTAGTGATCACTAGTGACTAGTGGTCACTAGTCAGACCCACGCAAGCTGAAATGGTCCAGAAAACATCAGCTGATATTTTTGTGTATCTCTTATTAAAACCAAAACATTTAATAAAAAAAAATTAAGTCTGCACTAAACTATAGTCTCCATACCAATCAGATTCTGCCAGTTTTCAGTTTTTGTTCTTGCAAATAATAGGTTGATTTTCTTCTGAAATTCAAACCCCGCCTTTGGTTCGCTAGATGATACACTAATACAGCAAAGTACATGACAAAATGGCAAAAACGTCTTGCTGCAGCTCTAGCTTACACTTTGTTCTTCCTGACCCCTTCTTTGTTTGTCCTCACTGCTCAGCTTGTGATTTATGGCACTAATATTTCCTCTGATTGGTTCATAACTGATTGGTTTATCATTAACTTCACATGCACTCATTACACACTGACACACAGCTTATACTGTAGCATTCAGTTTATAGGAAAATTAAAATGACAAACGGTGAAACAACATCATTAGAAGAAATTTTATTAGACTTATAGCTTTGGGTGGTTAACCCTTTCTACCGTAACCCTAACCCTCCATTTATATTTACTGCTTGCAAACAGTAGATTAATTCATATTCCAACTAGGTTGCGTTATTGTATATCATGAATCTGTCTTTTTATTGATTTGAAGCTCACTATTTATAAGGAGGATACATTTCAGAAACCGAGAGATGGCAGATGAACCCATAAACACAACCCAAGCATGTGTATTTGTTACAAATCAAACCCAATGGAATCAGTGACGTCTCCTGAGTCTGTCTCCATTCATAAAATAACCATATAAATAATCATCATTACAACAGTTTAAATGACATACCACTTCCCAAGTGAGGATGACGTCTTGTGACCTTATCCCAGATTATCTCTTTGGGGTTTTTGTTTTGTTTTGTTTTGCTTTTTTGTTAACAATAAATAATCCCGAGTCTGACTTGACTCTCGCTGTGTAATTAGTTTGAAATATGTATTTGCTCAGGATGTGGTCGTGGTGACAGTTGGAAAATGTTACAGTGTGCTTGTAAATCCAAGTGTGCTCAAGGGTTAAGCGTTTGTTTGAGCGCTTTATTGATTGTGTGAAAGTGTTGGTGAGAAACATGTCTCTCCCAGGACAGCTGTATTTTTACCACAGTGGTGATCTCACCCACAAGGACCTCAGGCTGATGAGTTTTGCTTTTTTTAGGGTTTTGTCTTTGCGTGTGGGGGTGCGTGTGTGTGTGTGTGTGTGTGTCTGAAGGGGGAGAGCTCCACTTTGTTTGGGCCAGCTGCCTCCCCAGTGGGTCTAAAGTTTGTATGTTTCCCACTGTACGCTGCCGGACTGTGCAGAGATTGGTGGTACGTTAAAGAACACCAACTGTGTAGCCTCGACATGCGTCCGGCCAATGTGAAGCATTTTGATGTCGGCATTCGGATCTCATGTTCTAGTTTCAGCGGATGAAATAAATAAAGAATCCTAAAACAAGGAGAAGTGATGATAAAAATAACTATACATTTAAAGCACTGCTCATACTTTTTTTTAGCAATTCACCGAAACCTTGACAGGTACAGATTATGAAACATAAAAAAACCCAAAAAAACAAATACAGAGTGATGTAAAGATTCAGATCTGTCATTTAGCAGGAAATGAAGGTGTAAGAGTTTGTGGGCGGCAATGCAGATGTGCAAGATTGTTCTAATCTTTCCATCACCATCTGTCAGGGCTTTTTTAATGTGATTACCACAGCGCCACATCACGGGGTCAAAAATCCGAAGAGCTAAAACGCGTTGTGAATCAACATCCGTATGGAGAACTGTTTGTGTTGTCAGTGAAGAACACAACCAGTTTAGCAGAGTAATAAAAGTATCAGTGGTCTACACAGAGGAAAACATAACCACTGTCATCTGAGATGTAAGCGTTTTCCTATTCTTACCAGAGTATTAGCAAATGCTAACAGCGACTAGCTTTTAAGTTGAAAAACTACAACTTGAACGTGCAGTAAGCATACATGAGGTCTCTCCAATAACAGTGGTTATTGTTCTGTTCTGCATGACTTTGAGAACAACTGTTGGGATGTTTGCTAACACACTACTTCAAAGGCCCAATAGTAAGCAACACTAACATTGAAAAAGTTTACTTTTGTCTATGATTCATGAAAAGACTGCATGGAAACTGAGAGCCTGACAGTAATACTGAAAGAGTATTAAAGAGAAAGCAAAGAATGCACTCCTGAAGAAGTAGTTCAGCATAGTTTAAATTTTAGGGTGTGCACACTTCTGCAACCAGGAACTTGCAGAAGTGTGCTTTTTCTTAAATTGTGTAGGACATATGTCTTATTAAATGTGGAAACACTTTCTCATTTTTATGTAAGAAAAAGTCTAGCATTGTAACAGGGGTGTGTAGACTTTTCAAATGTGTTTTGTAATAGCTGAAAAAAAAAACAATATTATCCAATGTCATCCTGTTTACCATCTTCTCTCATTTCCTTTGAACCCCTTGCTGCAAGGCAACAGTGTTACAGCCTGTATTACTTCATAATATATTTTTATATTTAATTATATAAAGTGTATGTATTTATTGATTTTACAGCTGAGGGCTCTCCCATTAGGCAGACAAATCTTGTCAAAAGTGTAGAAACTACCACAGGACACTGACCTACTGCTGAGTGCTATTAGGAGATGAAAGGTTCTTTAACTCAAAAACACACATCAGTGCTGTGCTGTGTGCCTTCAATGACATCAGCCTAAGGTGTGACTTCACAGACGGATGTACAAAGGTCAGTTCTGTTACATGTCATGTTGCCGCTCTGGTGTACAACTGGGTGGTGTCCTGTTTGTGTATCTTTGCATCTGTGGGGGTGTTCCTGTGTGTGTGTGTTCATCTGAGAGAAGCTGAAGAGGTGAGGTAATCATAGGAGGCAGAAACTCACAATGAAGCTGTTCACAGAGACATTCCAGGGAGCCACATAAGGGGGTCTTTTTGTGTCCCTGTGTGTGTATGCATGTGTATCTTGCACTTTTCACCATGAATATGTGCATATGAAGTGGTGCGTGTGCACGCGCATGAGGCAATGTTTGAGAATATATGTGTCGGATTAAGGAAAAGCACAAATGAGAGCAGTTGAGGAGATGAGGTAATACTCCTCTTTACATCTTTGAATGTGTGCGCGTTCACAAAAGTGTTCATCTGGTTACTTTTATATGCATTCAGAGTATGGCCAGAGATCCTGTTTAATGAAACAAGGTTTCTTCTGTAGACATTGAAGCACAGAGAGGTGTGTTATTGTTCTTCATTCCTGCAGGATTTCTTCCAGGCCTGCATGCACCCCTGCAGATTTGGATTTAAATTTCCTCTAGTCCTGACGAGAGGATTCAAACTAATTATTGTGTTTCTCAGATCCATTTCTTCATACCTTCTGTTTCACCGCTTGTGTAACTTAACTTCTGGACCTCCTTGTGCCCCCCACACCCGTCAACACCTTGCTTTCTCTTCCATCTGAACCCTCTCTGTAACACTGTGGGGAGCTCCACAGATCAATGATTTCATAGAGAAGGAGCCAATGGTGCCATTAGGAGGTGAGCTCACCATCCTCTGGGAGATCTGACACATTATTCTCAATGATCTGGTGCACCTTTCACATCTCTCTGTCCTCCCCTCCCCTGCCCCCTTGTCTTCCACCTCTCATCCCCTTCTCCTCTTCCTCCTTCCTCTCCTCCTTTTCATGGTGCTGAGAACAGAGCTCTATTTTTAGGCCCAGACTCCTGCGGTCATCACATCTGGCGCCAGTGGCCTCGATGCTCTCACCCTGGCCTCTAGATATACAAACACATACACGTACGCACACCCCTGCACGCACGCATGCATACACACACATCAGCCCCAACCCCACCCCTATCCATAACAAGGGCCCACAAAGGTCAAAGTATATGAGCTACAAAATACCTATGACATCACCTGGCTGCTCTGAGAAGTGTTACAGGCTCTGAGACGCATTGGAGCTGAAGAGTGACATAATGCCGCTTTTTTGCACTCAGTTTACAGGTATTCACTGAGCTCCTTTTTCTTTTTAATTGTTGCCTCACAAACACATCCCAATAAACCTGCAAATGCACTCACACCGAAACACCCCATCATGTATCGTCGGTTTACGGGGGTGCTGATCCTAGTTTTATGCAACAAGGGTTCAGAGATTCTGTCCCTCCACCCCCAACCCTTCATCAGTCTCATTGGACTCACATGATAAGCTTGATGTCATCATTTGCTCCTTCTTACCCTGAAAACTGGAGAATAAAACAGGCCTGTGTGTGCATGTACAAGCACCATATGATGTGTGTGGGTGTGCATGTGTGCTGGGTGCGTGTGTGTGTGTGTTTATGTGACCCATTGCCAAATGTTTCCACCATGACGTGATCTCTCTGCATTGCTTGCCTCTTGCTCTTCTTCTTCTCTTTCTGCTTCATCACACAGTCTTTCACTGGCTTAAACAGGCCTTGTACCAGACAATCACATGGTTATATGTATGCAGGCACGCAAAACAGGAGAGCTTTAGTTTTTTTTGTTTTCTTTTCTTTTTATTTATTGTAAATGAGCAACATGCTTTACAGTGGTAAAATGCTGATCTTATGTTCGGGTAGTCATCTTAAATCCTACTGTAACTCTAAGGTCCTGGGGTTCTAAGAGATGAGTGTAAAAGTGACAAAAATATGACATCTTAAATGTTGTCCAGCAGCAGTAGTTTTCTCTCTCCTCTTAGAAATTTAGCTGCCCTGTTGAATGAGCGAAGTGCCCTAAATACTTTGGATGTAATGTTTATACAGTCCATTCATGGTGCATACCTTCCTGTTTTTTAAATCTATCTAAAGGCCTTTTAAGCATCCTAACCCACCCCGTTCATGCATTTGTCCTACATGGGATATAAATAGTTAGTTTAAAGCGTTACTAGGTAATGTCAACAGAAGCTGAGGCTGGACAGCTAAGCTAACCCGGGACCCTGGTCCACCACATCAGCACCTCATGAGTGCGGGCCAAGTGCTCTGCTCTTTGTTTGCTGTGCCGTGAGTTTACCGCTGTAGCCTTCCCGCTGATGCCTCTGACAAACATGTGGAGTGGAAATTTCCAGAAGGAGCAAGAAAAAGGGAAAGGAGAAACTAACAATTATGCTGATTTATCCTACTCATTCCTGGCCTCCATCCACTGAATTCCTTTCATGCTGGGACTGCCCACGGCAGTTCCTCTCATACCGTCATTCCCTGGAACAATGGTGGATTCCTGTTTATCACCGTGCCGGTTTTGATGCACTTTATCTCTGGTATGCTATTGCGCTGCTCTCCTATCCACTCATTTTGTTGTTGTTTTTTTAAAAGTTTTCATCTGAATCGTCACACATTTGTAAAGTCTTTCTCTTGGTAGGATTTTGAATTGCTACACCTTAATTGTATGTATTTTAATAAGCGAAAAATGAAATAAAAACACTGGAAAATTAGCAATACCTTGTTTAAAGACACACAGTGGTGGCTTTTGGTTGACTACTTAGAACTTTTAGGGTTAATGCTCTGGATCTGCGGCTGTTTCCTAATGATTAGGAGAATATTTTCCATTGCAACAGCAGCAGGCTAATTTTGGAGTTCCAGGGAAGCCTAGAGCTCCAGGTTCAGGAATGCGACACACAGTTTTGTGATCATTCTTCATCCTCTGGTTTTCTCCTCTGCACATACACTTTATAAGTGCACATACACTTATAAACACAAAATGTCAGCCATACACAACAATGTACACATATTCATAGAAGAAGGCGGTCCAGCACAGAAAGGCCGCTTCCCCGAGTGTTGTGTAACCATTTCCTGTTTCTGATAAGGGAACATCAGGGCTCCCCGGGGTGAAAGGGAGACGCCTTGAGAGATCAGCTTGTACAAACACAAATTTACATCTCGAGAATGTGCTTGTCTACTTGCACTTAATTATTTTTCTGGACCGAGCAGGGAAGCTCAGAAATTTCCCATTGAGCTCCAGGAATGATTTACCAGCGTGATGTAGGCGTTGGCAGGCTGCACACACAGACAGCTTGTCCGGTTCCTTTCACTGCATCACGTCATTTCTTTTCTATTGTTCTTCTGTGGCTGACAGCATGATGTCACTGCTGTGCTGTGGATGTGACACATTTACACACATGTAAACTTGGACAGCTCCACGCGCTCAAAGGTGGAGTCAGAAAAGCCAACCTTGGCATGAAGTTCTGCAATATGAACCCATCTTTGTGTTTTCCATGCCTGAATTCAGTTCCTGCATGACAGAACACTTGTCTTTGTATAAAAGTAATGTGTTCGGAAAAGTTTGTCCTTTGATTTAAATATTCTAGCATTTCCCACTCAATTTGCCTTCAGTCTGAGATTTCATCTGACAATAATGTACGTGGTGTTTCAGGAAAATACATTCCTGTGCGAAAGCTTTAAGATAAAGTTTTTGAGCTCACATTAACTGAAAAAAGTGAAGCAAAAAACCCCACCAGGGTTTTAGTTTTTAAAAATAGAATTTTTACCATAAATCTGCTAATTTTAATCTAGTGCTCTTGTGTGGAAAAACAGTAGAGCACAACAACAATTTAAAAGCAGGGATTCATTATGAACTTATATTGGGGTCACTGGAGAATTGTTCTTGAACAATTGTTTTGTGTGTGTTGGGGGGAGAGGAGCATGCTCACAGGCTGTTGATCCAGATGAAGACTTCTTAAATTTATTCAAGGAAAAAATGTTTGACTAATAATGTTTTTACAATGGAAAATGTTCAGTAAAACAAACTATCCGTTTCTTTAATTTTGTAGTACCGTATTTTATGGACTATAAGTCCAATTTTTTTTTCAGAGTTTGTGCATATGATCCTCAGAGCAATTTGTAGTCTGGAAAATATGGTAATTAGGACTACATCCAGAGACTTTTATTCAAAACCAGACTTTAGTATGCCATTATCTGCTTTTGATCAGTTTGTTAAACTTTTCATAAAAAGAGTGCCACAAATTCAGTTCTGACTTTGTGCAATAAAAATATTGCAGGCTTGTTTAATTGTTGAGCAGGTGAAGAAAATCCCAATATAAATTTTGCAACAAGTTTTTTTATGATGTTATTTGAAAGTCACACCATGTGAAAGATCATAATTGCTTTTTCTAATGTTGTGATCTATTTTTCTTCTTTTTTAATTCTAAATAAAAGAAGGTAGAAATATATTCTTAAAGTTATAAATCACAGAAATTTCCCACTTACATGTCTAAATTTCCAGCTTTTATATTTGTAATGAGCTGAACATTTTGATACTTTAATGGTTAAATTAGCACAAAAGATTGCAGAAGTAGTTAAGATAACAAAGAAGTGGTCATAAAAACAGTTTGCAGGAGGTGAATGCTTTAGAGCGTCAACACAGTGTGCTGAATAAATTTAACAGACCGGTCAAACCACACATAGAAACACCCCAGTTCAGTCTGACACCATTGTTTCTGATGGTAAGACAGGTAGACAGGAGAGTAGAGGTGCCATCAGAGGACCAGATGGCATGGTTTTCTCTGCTGTGGGGACAATGCGTGTGTGTGTGAGAGTATGGCCGCCTGCTGCGCCTATAGGAGCTAATTAACACCCAACTGATCCGAGACCAGCCTGGCTGTCTGAAAATATCAGCAGCAAAGGCTCATTACACTGGTCTCCTGTCAGCTCCTCCCTCACAGTAATTCTGCTACAATGTTGCTGCTGCTCAGGGCTCCTGTTCTGTCCAGGTTTGGATGATTATCAAAAAACTGGGCTTTGAAAATTATTTGCATTTCTGGAATTTAACTTGTATCCTATTAACTCTGGTTCCACCCATCCATATTTAAACCTTGACCACTGTAATAATGCCAGTCATAAATCTGATCTAAATGTTTTGTATTTTTAAGGAACGTAAGACTGGCAACTCAGGAAATTTCAGTCTTTAAATGTAAGGTATTTTGACATGGAAAAACGTGGAGGAATCCTCATTACTGTACATGCGTGAGACAGAGGGGAACGTGTGTTTTCACAACCTCAGTGCTTTCAAATGTACGAATGAAGCCCTGTGCATCGCTGCTGGTTATTAGCATTTAGAATGAAACCTGTGCAGACAAACTCACCTCTGGGGAAATCAGGGCTGAGAGGAATGTGAACAAATTTTTAATCTTTTCAATACTCCAGGCTAACGGAAATACTTCATGCAGATTGTATGCCTTTATTTTACTCTCACACATCCACTACTCATACATTTTAAACCTGTGCAAACAACTGTTCTCTTTTTATTAGTCTCAGCTAAAATAACTATAATAGCACATAAAAAGGTGAACGTTTAATCTTGACCAAACCAAAAAAAAAGACTATACTGCCTGCTAGTGTTTCATATTAGTGCACAAAAGCTCCTATCTGTCTCCACACACAACTGCACACCCACAACACCCCCAACTGGGATTTTTAAGTACTTCATCTGGTTTATGAGGGCCCGTCTGGTTCTGAAAGCCCCCCTCGGTGCGTTTGATGGCTTATACCCGCTTCTGTTCTCTCTTTATGCGCCTGTGTGTGTGTGAATCTGAGTGTGTAAGCATATATCCGAGTGTAAACTCATTTCTCTCCTGTGTGACAGATTTACTGGTGCAGTAGCCTCGGGTGCAGAGCTCCTCCAGGGGGTTAAGTTGTTTGGAGGGCAGGGGGTCTGCTGTTTGACTGATGTGAGCGGGGCCTCCCCTCCAGGCCGGGCAGACATAGATGAAGTCACTGAATGCATGAGCACGCATATGGTCAAGTAGTGCACTAGTGTTCTATTTATCTGTGCACACATATCCTACGTGACATTTACTGAACGGAAACACTTTTCTTCGTTCTTCTTTAGCTTATTTGCAGGTTTTCAAGTTGTTATCCTCCATCAGATCAACCTTTGCAGAAGACATGCAATTAAGTCTTGACAAAGGCTTTAAAGGAACAAAGAGGTCTTAGATGAAGATGAGAAAAAAATATTTTAAGGTATTTAATCAACCCTTATCTTTTCATTCTTAATATTTCTTCCATTTATATATTCTTGCAAGTATTGATGTTTTTAAGTCCCGCGACACCACTGAGGTCTAAATCGTTATTTCTTCTACCACTTCCCCCATCTTCAATAGCTCCATCCATCCTTCCTCGTTCTCCCTTGGTGACTACCTCACCCCCCAGGCATGGCAGCTGTGTTCTCCTGAAGGCATTACATCACTGCAAGAGCAGCCTTGTTACTGATCCCCTGACAACCAGCACCATCAACACACACACACACACCCCTGCACACGCACGCCCACACACCTATGCGTGCATGCACATACAAAAACACATACACGTGCACGAGCAATTATGCTTGTATGTATTTGAAGTAAATATCTGCTCGCCCTTTGCCTGAACCCCTGCAGCAATGTCCTCCCCGTCTTCCTCTCACCTTTGCACAGTTGAAACTTTTCCTCCTACCCCAGCACATGCACGATCTCGAGGCAAAACACACACATTAACTCATCACCCTAACCTGCCGGATCCAGGCAGTGACGTCTTCCTTTGCTGCGATATCTTGACAGATGATCTGAGGTGTAGGATGACGCTCCTGTTGCTGCCTGTCTCAGTTGAAAGGAAAATGTTGGGACAGGCTTTGACAAAATATTTCAAGTAAAAAAAATGTATTGGAACAAACTTGGCTCTTTATAAACTTTAACTGTTTTTACAAATAATACTTTCTGCTATATAGAAAAATGATGGATAAAAGTCTTCACTTTGAGGAAACCCAGTTTGGTTTTTGCAGAGAACATGTTTTTCCTCCAAAGTTGTTTTTTATTATTATTTATGGATTTAATATTTTTTGGATTTAACAATATGTTTCACAATGAAATAATGAAATCACTTACTTTATATAGAAAAGCATAAGTAAAAATGAATTAAATGGATTTAATACGAACCTAAAAAAATAAATTGTGGCCCTAAAATGAAAATGAAATAATGTATTTAGTAATATAAAATACATTAAATAATAGCCACAAGTAGGATTAACTCTTAACTAAAAACTAACGCAATAATTTCAGAAATTTGTTTTTCTCTTTTACATTTTTTTCAGTCAGCCAAGCAGTGACACATCTTGCTGATTTTCCTCTATAAAATAATTTCAGACACCTTTTCTGGTTTCAAGACCCCCGATAGCCTTCACCCACCATCTCACTTTGTATCTCATGCTTCCATCTCACACTCCTCTCCATTGCTATCCATGTCTGTTTTGGCTGTTCTCGGTATGTGTATGTGGACGTAAACTGTGCGTCGTCCCAGTAACAAACCCCACAGCATAGAAACAGGCTGTAAATCTAAGAGGGAGCCTCAGAGGAGGGGATGTCCAGCACACCTATTTCTGTTGCAGCTTTGGACACATGTGCAGTAAATAAAAAAGTAAAAAAGAAGCCTGGCTGTCATTTATAGCGTCTTGTCTGCAATCCTCTAATTAACACACCTACTATTCTGAGCCTTGTTACCCCACTGGGATCTGAAGAAGAACTCAAACATCTCAGAGCATTAAAACCAGATCCAGAGACTGTTTTGTGTTGTTGTTAGCTTCCACTGTTGTTGTGAAAGCTGCTTTATGAACTGGGGGCAGATGTGGAATTAAACTGAGATGACCGCCCGTTGTGATTGCGGTGTAACGACCCTGGTTGACCACTGCGCTGTGCCAGTCGTCCCCCAGGCATCCACAGATGGACAAATTGCGTGTGCGCGTGTGTGTGTGGATGTCTCTGACACTCTGCATTTTTCACAAAGCTCATCATCAGCAAAGTGACCTATTTCCTCTTTCTCCCTCCCCAGCTGTTAAACAGAGGTTGACGTAAGGCTGTGTTCTCACCCATATATGATCATTCAGGGGTTCACAGCGATGAGATGAGGTCACTCAGTGTGCAGCTTAAGCCCCCGTCACCCTCCCATACCTCCCCCAACTCACTTCACATCTTGCATGAGCTAGATTGCCTTTATGTGCGGGACAAATTTTGAATTTACTGAACTTAACTGAATGATTGGAAGAGAATTTGACTATTTATAATGGGAAATTATTATTTTATTTTATGTTATTTTTTTTAGATATTTGTGATCACTTTTTAAGAAATAGATAATAGATAGACCTCAAGTATTCCAGTACATTGAACATATTCCCATTTTGTCACATCAAAACTACAAATGTCAGTGTGTCGTTTAGATTTTATGCGCCAGACCAACACAAAATATAAATGATCAAGAATCTTCCCAATTATTTCTAGTCTATTTGTTTTCATTCCCTCTTACTTTGATACTGCAAAATAAAATCCACTGCTGATGTTTGATTGATAACATTAGCAAATAAACAGCAATATAAAGACCAAAGGACACAGCAGACAAGTCAGAGCTGGGAGAAAAAATAAAAGCAGGGTTAGCTTTGAACATCTCTCAGAGCTAAAACCACCCAATCCATCAGCCAAAGGTGGAAGGAGTATGGCAGAACAGCAAAACAACAAAGACGTACACATGCAACTAAACCAGCAGTATGAAAATGTGGGATGCTTATCTTCAGCTGGTAGAGAAAAGCTGCTCATAATTACTGTAAAGATTGATGGTGCAAAGAATCTCCTTCCACCAGGACAGAAACCTTAGACATACAGCAGTGGCTCTAACATCATGCTTTAGATAAGAGCGTTCTTGTGTTAGAATGTGTAAAGTACATAAAGTCCTAACCTAAATCCAATTGAAGATTTGTGGCAAGACTTGAATCAGTCTGACAAAGCTCTGTTGAAAAGCTGGGGCTATTCAACCAAGAAGAAAAGGCAAAAAGAAAAAAAGAAACCTGTAAAAGAGAGTAGAAATGTATGCCGCGCTCAAACTGAAAATAAAATATAATTTATTTATTTTCCAAGATCCTGTGATCCATTCCCATCAGTTTCTTAGTTTAATCTTAACTCTTTTTTTTCCAACATGAGACATTTAGCCTGTTTCTATGATTCCCTGGTAAAGTAGAGGAGTCTTCGACCTGTCTGCTCTTCTCATCGCCTGTTCTGTTCCATGATGTTTTGCTTCTTGTCAATTGTACTTACCTTTGCTGTCCTCTGCTCTCAGCCATGAAATCAAAAGGATGAGAACAGAATGTCCGCTGGAACATTAAACACAAACCAGAACAGAAAGCTTTTGTGAAGTCAAACAAATTACATCACCTTTAGAGAAAGATCAGATATCAACACACTAACTTGGTCTTAAATCAAACTTTAAACATGTCATTTACTGCTAAGCTACAGTAATTTTAGCCAAATCAACTTACTTATTCTTTTTCAGTCAGAACCTATTTTCTACAGTAACAGACAAGCATCTTTAAGATTTTATTTCAAATTAAATAATAGTCTTTAAAAATTCCTTCATGCCTACAAAATGAGTCAGTCGCTGTCCTATTTTCTTTGTAATTGGCAACCAAGATGTTTGGAAGCATTGCAGCTTTGCGTGTCTTATTTTATCTTAATATCTTCATCTCATCCTCCATCCCGCTCCGACAGAGACCAGCTTCATAGCTAGGCCCCTGAGGTGGCCGCATATTTGCTGGCTGAGTAAGGAATGTGGTTACATGCCTTAGATATTAGCTATGACGGAGCGCTGGCTCCACGAGCGAGGGAGGAGGAGAGGATGCAAGCGGGGAGGGACGGAGGTTTGGTTAGAGTCTGAGCTCACGGCAAGTGAGCTCATTCAACCCCAGAGCTTGAAGAAGAGAGAGTGCAGCTCCGTCATCTTCCTCACAGAGAGAGTCATAGGAGGAGGGAGGCAGAGGGAGGAGTGGAACACGGTGACGGAGCGAATGAGAGACGGGGGGAGTTGGAGCGGCACAACAATAGCAGGCTGCTCGTCTGGCTGTAGACACTCAGACAGAGAGCGCTCAGAGGAACACACAGCCGCTCTGTGGAACCAGCTGCAGGCGGATCACAGCTGGCGTTTACATACAGGCGTTACATCTTGTTTTTCTTTTTTCTTCTCGCTCTAATAGAGGCAATTAATCCTCACAAGACCAGAGAATTGCCATTTATTGAGGCAGGAGCATTCTAGGAATTTTTGTGGTCCAGGCATCAGGATTTTGGCCATATGTTGACTTGATGAGCGTCTCCACAGGCCACTTTGGACTATTTTTCATTGTCTTTGAAAGTCACTCAGTGGAGACTGGCACAATTATTTAACCAGAGCGGAGTTTTCTGGACTTTTGATTTATAAACTCACCCTGACAAAGCACCTCTGTTTGCTTTTCCAGTATTCTTCATTTGTTTGTTGGCAAGGACTCTTTTTGTCTCCAACGGAGGGGGACACCTGGACATTTCTATCTGTGCGTGCATTTAAGAAAGACTTTGTACTGGGGGGGATGCCTTTGGATGTTGTGATTGCCCCAGCAGAGGACTGCTTTTGGCCAGAGCTTCAGGAATCAGACATGAGGCTGAAGATCAGGGTTCGCCGAATGAAGCAGGGGCGAGAGCTTCGAGGTGTGTATCCACGTGGAGCATTAACAGCTGCAGTAGGTGTGTGTGTGTGTGTGCAAGAAATAAGGAACAGCTACGTGTACAGGATGAAGGCCTGTGTGTATGCATGAGTGCATAAAATGAATTGAGCTCTATGAGAGATGCACCTTTCAGGTATTCTGATGGATGCTGCAACTTAAAGATAGCTGTGATGTGAATTTAAAGGATCTAAACTAGATCAGTGCAGGAACTGATGTGTCCTCACCATTCTACTGATGCTAAAGACACGTTTAGAGACACAGAATAGGAAGAAGGACGATTTAAGTGGATGGAATCATGAAGATGAGAAGCAAAGAAAGGGAAGGATAGGAGAAGTGGTAGGAAAAAGACTGACAGGGGGGAGACTGAGAGCCGTGACCCGCAGTATGACATAGTGCTCACTAACTCTCATACTATGGTCTCTGAGATGTTTGGGTCTTTCTCAACCTTCTGCTGTGCTGTTTCCTTTTTGCAGCCTCTCTTTCTGCAGGATGGCGTTTCAGGGGGATTATGTTATCGATACGTGCAGGGTGCACTGCAGGTGTTTAACATAACACGTTTTCACACAGAGCAATAAGGCTTCTGAGGGAAAAGCCTTCAACAAAGAGTCCCGCACATAGCACTACAACATCTTTTAGAAATGGTCTGATACAGATTTTTCTTACACTTGCCACTGATCTGTTATAGCACATCCTTCACCACCCAGCATAAAAAGAAATCACACCTTTGCCATCATCAGATGAAAATAGCCCTGTGTGTCACAGGTACAGAAGCATGTTGGCACATCTCTGTGAGAACTGGCTTGAGCATGCAGACTAAATTATTGGAGAGTTTATGGGCCTACAATGCAATAACACGGCGCTGCTGAAACAGCAGGTGATCAAAGTGACACGTCCCCGTTATCTGCACAGCCAGATAGAGGAACAATAAAAAGTTTAACCGTCAGCAGGTGTGACGACGTGACAATCATAAAGCTGACACCGTGCATGACAGGCAATGATCTCACCCTCTTAGTTCATCAGTATTCTGTCTGCTGGCCTATTTCTGACCAAAAACACACACACACTCCTGCTTCTTTTCTGGCTGCAGCAAAGCCTTTGTGAAGCTGAGAGGGACATGTGTGCAATGATGTCATGTTGGGAGGCTGAGCGGGAGGGAAGGGGGGGTTACATTGAAATGCTAATGTCCCCTCATAGTGGAGGGGACAGCTGGAGGGCCACAGAGGGATGGCGTAATGTCTCCCCTCATATGAACCACAGGGGAAAAGCAACAGAGGGGTGCAGGGTGGTCATTCACCCAAATCAATGCCCCCAGGGCTGTTTAGGTGTGGGACGCGCGCGCGTGCGTGTGTGTATGGAGCTTATTTTCCCCATTAACAGACAAGGTAAAAAAGCTAAGTGAAATTTACCCAAAAGCTAAGAGCAGATTGTATTGACAAGGCAGTCAGTGATGTAACAGTGGAAATCCCATTAAGAATAAATGCCAGGCAGGTGCTGCACGCAATTCTGGTCAGAATCATGATATATTTGGGTATTTATTTGAAAGGATGATGACATTTGCAACAAAAGGTTTTGAATAAATGAATTGAAGCCCTTTTTGACTTTAAATTTATCCCTTGCTACTTTAGTTGTTCAGAGCTCTTGCAAAAATAGATCCTGATCTAAAAATAAAAGGAACTCATGATCCTTTTATGAGTTCCTTTTATTTAACTCATAAATAAAAGGAACTTTTATTCACTGCATCAGAATCACTACTGATGTAGTGATGCTGTTCACTACATCAGTGATGAAGTGAACAGCATTTTATGGTTCTGACCTGCCAAAAGCAATTTTAACTCATTCAGATCTAACATCAGAAGAGCTATAGCAGAAAAACATGTAAGTACATTTTTCAGCATATTTTTCTGGCCTTCCTGCCTTGTGGCTGTAAATAATAATTTATATTAGGAGGAGTGGTAAAAAAAAATATGAGGAAGCAGTTGCTGTATACCCGGTGTTGCTATTTTGAACGAAATAGTAACACCGTGTACGTATACAGAGAAAATGCGTAAATATTGTAGCCTTCTATAGCTTCTTATTTTAGGGATTTATATAGTGACAACTTTTTTTACAGCTTCTTTTTATTTCTCCTGACTTTATTTGTGAACACTTCACTAATATCTAGCTTTTAGTCTACTAGCACAAGCACCAGAGAAAGATGAGTTTCTTGAGTTTCCATTCGGCCAGTCGTCAGCGAGGGCTGGTCAAGCTGAAAAAAGTACTATACTAATCAATACCCAGTTTCTTTATTTAACAATAGTGTGTATTGATTATCTAATCACATACAGAGAACAGTCTGATTAGATTTTTTTTTTAGCATGTTAATAAATAATGGGATAATTGTCCTCTAATTTGACGTCAATTTAACTTTATCTACTTTAGCAATGAGGCCTAAGAAATAGATGATTTACTTTTTTTTCTTTTTTTTTTTTTACATTTAGTCATGCCAATATTTATTGTCTCTTCTCCTGAGTGTCGGGGGTAGAACTGAAGAGTAAGTGTTTATTAGAAAGAGAATTTCACAGACATGACAAGGAGGAAACAAAGAAGCCCTGAGTTCTTGGCTCCAACAGCGGAAGACAGTTAAATAATCAGTTGCATAAATGATGAAATGGGCAGAGAGGAACGGAAAATGGATGCCGATGGCGACACAGTGCCCTCTTTTCTGGTTGTGTGTTTTCCTTCTTGCCAGAACATTTCTTACTTTTTCTTCTTTTTTTTTAAACAGTGTGTGTTTAGAACTTGGTTAGTCACATCCTGTCCGGGGAACATTTTCATGACTCCAGCGTGACAACTTTTTCTTCTCGAACAGAGAACACTTCTGTTCGTTTTCTAAATGTGCCGTTGATTTATTTTTGCCTCTCATCGTGTTGCTGAGTTCAGTGCAGCAGGATGTCAGTTTTCCTCAGTATCACGCTGCATTACGGGTGAACTCATCTCTCTCTGTTTGACTTCTGATGTCATCCGCATGGACAGGGCTTTTTCTATGACTTCATTGTGAGTGTACTGTTTGTTAGGATTGGACTGAATACATCACTCACATGTGGGGACTGTTTAGCCATCTCTCTGGACTTTTTGGGTATCATCATTCCCTTTTTTTTGTTGTTTTTTTTCATCCTGGCAACAGTCAGAAGGACAAGTTAAGCCAGCTGTCATCGACATCTCTGCCCTCCCTCATTGTCATGGCAGCCTTAAGTAGGGTCTGTTCAGGTGACGAAGTGCCAATAGCATGCTATCTCCTCTGTGACTAACGTCCATTAGTGGCAGCAGTGTAAATCTTTGACCACAGGAAGGTGTTTTGTAATTGACGTAATGCCGCTGTAATGTAATCGCTCCTAAAAAAGCAGCCAAGCGGACACATTCTGGCTCCTTATCTCTGACTCCAGTCTTCCTTCATGCCAGTAACCCCTTACTCGCTCCCTCAGTAGCACTCTCTGCTCTTTAAATGTTAATTTAACACATCTTGGTCCGCTGCACTAATTATTTATCCAAATGCAAATGCACACACACACTTTCTCCTCAGCCACTCACTATGTGGAACATCCTGTCCACAGACCTTCTAACAACTCTCTAACAATGTCTGCACACAAAGAGGGAAATGGTTGCTGTCTGACGTAAGGCGTTTTTTTTCCTGTTGATTTATCTGCCTGCAGGAAAGTAGCATTTCCTCAAACCTCTACATTAGATCCTATTTCTTTCTCTATTTATGTATGTTCTGTGGCAGAGGTTCTCTGGGAAAAGGTAAACCAGGAAGGAGCCCTTCAAAAAGCATTTCCTCTTTCTGTTTTATCAATTAGAGGGAGGCACTCTGCTACAGGGAGGCCTAAGGCAAATATCTCAACAAATATAGGCTTGTTCTAGCATGACAGCCCTCCCTCGGAGTTTACATTAACTTTTTCCACCTAAATCGTTATCTGATCATTCTTTCTGCATCCATCCATCTCTCTGCTCCACCCCCTCTGCCGAGGAAAGCACTGATGTCATCGCTCTGCCGGTTGCCATTAATAGCTGGAAACAGACAACCCTTCTTCACTTTCCTCTTAAAGGCACAGTGCACCCAGAACAGCACTGGGTCATGATTGTTTCACGTAGTCCTAATGTGAATATTTATTATTGATGTTGGCAGACATTTCATACTTTTTTTTTAGATTGCATTGGCCTTTATATCTCTATATCTGGCTTACAATCAGATCTGCTTGGACAGAGTTATGTGTGCTTCTTCTGAGCAGTGATGTCATGTCTCATTCACGCTCGCTCTGTGATCATTTGTGTGCATGAGTTTAGCGCTCGCTCTGCATCCCAGATTGGGTTAGGCAGGGCTGAACGTAGATTAGGTTCTAATCTCCTTCTCTGGGGCTCAAAGTTTTTCTTGAAGTTCTCCGTTTTCCTTTCAGCACTCTGCACCCACTCCTCATCACACACTCTGCTAAGCCCTCACCCTGTTTCCTACCCTGTAGTTATACAACCACACTGCTGCAGAGCAATTATGATTATTATGGGGATATGTTTGTGTGCATGCGTGTGGGGGGGGTGTGTGTGTGTGTTTGTGTTTGCGTGCTTGCTTTAGGTAGAATAACTATTAAAGCAAGTGAGAGTGAATTTTGAGCATATGTTGAAACCAGATCATGATCTTCATGTGCTAACGTGTAGGTGCGCGTGCGTGTGTGTGCGTGTGTAACCATGTGTGTGTGTGGGTGTCAGTGGGATGTTTCTGGGCCTCTGTCCTGGCCCTGCACCTGTGGCCTCTCTCATTCCCTCAGCCTGACGCAATGCACTGCTACAGGACATGAGCTCATGCAGGAAACAGAGCCACACACATACACATATGCCAAAAGTGGAGCCGCCTGCCTCTTAAAGGGCCAGACGTGCATTCCTGGCCGCCCAGCAGTTAACCCAACTTGCACACAGAAGCACAGAGAGCCTCCTTTCTTTCGCTTCTGTTTCACTAAGCAGGACCCAGACATTGTAGCCCAGATTCAGCCTCCAAGCGTCTATTGAACGTGTGTCCGCGGCACTAATGGTGACGAAAATGGAGTTTCCACTGTGGTATGCGGTTGTTCAGTGGAAAATCATTAGTGCACCTAACCGGTTTTTGCCTTCTCTGTCTCTGCAGGAGGTTTCGCAGCTTTTTCCTCCTGTTTCCCCGGCCTGTGCGAGGGGAAGCCTGCCACTGCACTCCCAATGAGCTTGTCCCAGCCCTGTTTACCTGTGGCAAATGTGGGACCAACTCGCATCCTGCCACACCTCTACCTGGGTTCACAGAAAGACGTTCTCAACAAAGTGAGATTTAATCACCAATTTTGAGGATAAGATTGGCAACGTAATCTACCATGCATAATCCCAAACCTGTTTTTGCCAATCTCTTTAGGATTTGATGTCTCAGAATGGCATCACTTATGTCCTGAATGCCAGCAACACCTGTCCCAAACCGGACTTCATCAGTGAGAGTCATTTCATGCGCATCCCAGTGAACGACAACTACTGCGAAAAACTGCTGCCCTGGCTGGATAAAACAAATGAGTTTATAGGTAGGAGACCGCAGCACATTTAAGCAAGTTTAAACTCAAGGTAGAGATTAGAAACGCAATTGTAAACCATGGAGGTGAACTCCTGTCAAATGCTGTGATACTCAAAAAAAAAAGAAATTCTGTACATTTTCAGGTTAAACATTCATTTAGAGTATAACATCCAACTCTAATTAGGTCTTAATGCCAAAGACAGTGAAAATGCTACTTTTCGTACATCTAGATTTTGAACTAAAGATTACAAAATGCAGCCAAGACTTCTTATAAATGCTGAAATAGCTATTTAGTAAGCCGACTTTGACAGATTCCAACAGAATCTTTAAAGGCTAAGCGTTAGCCAGTTTGCAGAGCTTACAAATCTTGGATTTTGTCATCTTATTCTACTGAGTCCCCAAAATGCTGTCACTATGCTGATTTAAAAGTGGAGAAGGCTTTTGCAATGCTTATGTAACAGAGTGTTGTTGGCCAACTCAAAGCCTTTATTAGCCGACTGTCAAAACAGCTGAGGAACATCCCAAGAAGTACTTCCTTTTGTGCTTCAAAATTTCAAACATAAACAGATGGTGCCAAGTTTAAAGCAGTCACCTTCTATGACTGTAGGCAGAGTGCCTATAGTATGGTGTACTGGGCTTGTGGTCATAGCTTACAGTTACTGCACTGGAAAATGTCAAAGATAGTGGCATGCTAACAAGTTGGATAGCATTCTGAAAGGTATACTTTACATTGACAAGAAATAATATCCGAGATTTTCATATTTCAAGATCTGACGCAACATATTTTTTGTTTTGTCCCTAAGTACAGAATGTTTTTAAATGTTAGTCCTAAGATGTCGGCCTCCTTGTTTGTCTTTTGAAAGTTATTGTCCTCTGAATAGGAACCAGAAGAGCCACTTCAGCTTCCTACCAGTTTTCACAAAAATCCTTTATCAAAGAATATACATTTCTAGGGTTTACAGTATTGTATGTGTGAGTATTTCTATTTTTTTTTTTTTATTACAATATGTTCGTTTTGCTCTCAACAGACAAAGCTAAGGTGTCAAACTGCAGAGTGATTGTGCACTGCCTAGCTGGAATTTCACGATCAGCCACCATCGCCATTGCATACATCATGAAGACAATGGGCTTGTCATCAGATGATGCCTACAGGTATGTTTGCCCTTCCCACTCACCTCCAGTTAAGCTAGGGTGTCATCAGTTTTGAAAGGATGAAAGAAGAAGAAATCCCATTTTCATTATGAAATGAAACTGCTAAAGCGGTTGCCAGGTTGCAGTTTGTGCAACAGAGTTTGTTTTGGCCTTAAAGGACAAAGCATTTATTGCATATTGTGCATCAGTATAATAGTGGCCCTTCTCAGACCTCATATAACTTTACACAGGATTTATTGCCATACTTTGCTTTCAAATAGTTTTCAGACAGCTAATCTTTTCAACTCTTTTTCTTCCTGACAGGTTCGTAAAGGACAGGAGGCCGTCCATATCCCCAAACTTTAACTTCCTGGGTCAGTTGCTGGAGTTTGAGAAGGGCCTGCGATTACTACAAGCTTTAACCACAGATGACAAGAAGTCTGAAAACAGCTCCAAACAAAGCTCTGAGGTTAATGGGGTCTCTGCTGGTTTTGAGATCAACGGTCACCACACCAGCTGTGACTCATCGGTGGCAGATCCTCACACCCAGACTGAACCCAAGTTACCATCTCCCACTTCCCTCCAGCAGGGCTTTAATGGCCTGCACCTCTCGGCAGAGAGGATTATGGACACTAACCGTCTCAAACGCTCTTTCTCTTTGGACATTAAGTCTGTCTACTCTCCTAGCAGTCCACATTGCCCCAGCATGGCACCCACTCATTCTGAAGACATCCCCAAACTGTGCAAGCTCGACAGCCCTGGAACCGGCACCTCCAACGGTGTCTGCTCCCAGTCGCCCGTCCTCGACAGCCCCGGCTCTTTCGATTCACCATTCCCCTCACCGAGCAGCGGGGGTAGCATTGGAGGTTTGGGTGGAAGTGAAGGAGTCCATCGATCTGGCACATCCTCATCCAGAACCAGAAGAAAAACTAAGCACAGCTGTGGTAATTCTCCAGTCCACTCCCATCTGCATCATCCTCCCCAATCCCTCAGCTTGTCGCTGGACCACAAGAGCCCCAGCCTGGAAGAAAACCTCAGGGGTTCCCCGCTCCTCTCGCTACCCTCCTTGCCATCTTTGGGTTCTGGGGCTATGTGGACCAAACACAGAGACACTGTCCAGGCTACAACTCCCGTCACTCCAGTCACCCCAACCACGGACGCTCCCTGGCATTTTGGAGCAGACGAAGGTGGTGAGGGAGAAATGGAGCTGGGAAGAGGAGATGGAAGGGGAGTGGAGTCATCGGTGCGGTTTGGTAGCAGCTCAGCATATGTGGCGTTTGGATGTAGCGAAGGCGCCAGGTTACGGGACAAATCCCAGAGGGAGAAGCCCTCGGGGTCTCAGACACAGAGGGACCACTGGGATTCCACGTCCGCCAGCTCAAGTAACAGTGTTCCTGCATCAGAAAAACAGTTCAAGCGCCGCAGCTGTCAGATGGAGTTCGAGGAGGGCATCTCCGAGACAAGGTCCAGGGAAGAACTGGGGAAAATCGGGAAGCAGTCAAGCTTCTCCGGAAGCATGGAGATCATTGAAGTGTCCTGACAGATAATGGACCTGGTGAATGCTGTCCCGTGGGGGCAAAAATGGACCTGTTTTAAGGGAGTGCCAGAAGAGGAAAAATGAGGTGGAGCCAACGAAGGTTTTTTTTTTTTTGTGCTCCCCTCCACAGACAGTGTTAAAGACTCCAATTGAGGGAAGGACAGATACAAGCTGAGAGTTAATGTGAACAGTTTGCAAACCTGGACTGACAGAGCCTCAGATGTATAGGTAGCCATACTTATTCTGAACTCTTAAAAATTTGAGGAAATCCTGGGCGAAGGGGAGATAAAGGTGTGGCTGTTGGTACTGCAATTTTTTATTTCTGTCACAGGTTAAAGATATCACCCCAAGTAAGCATCACATTGCATCCTGATTATACGAATTTCCCAGATGTTCAGACTCATACTGTTTACCTGTGGTTAAATGTATTGTGGGCTTCAGTGGGTGTATAGCTTGTGATTTGATCCGAGCCCCATGTTTCGTCCCGAAGTTCCACCCCTGTGTCAGAGAACCATGCACGGCTACATCCGCCCCACCACCACCTTTCCCCTGTGGTCCGGCCCGCCCCAAATGCTGCAAAAGAACACCACCAACTGTAGTGGACTCCTTAATAGTACTGTGTCCTCCTACTATCACAGCACAAAGCAGAGAGGTCCATTGGACTTAACATAAAGACGGTACTGCATTCAAATAACGAAGGATCCTCTGTATTCTGTTGAGGAAAAGACTTGTAACAATGGACAGTGTGTCCCTCCAAAGCACAGTGCATCTATCCTGACTTTGGCTCCTTTTGTTTCAAATGTTAACAGCATGATAAGACTGAGGTTTCCGGATCCCCCCAGGCCTTTTCCCACTGAACCTAGCCACTATGGCCAGAAGAGAGCATGCACCTGAAAGGCTGACTACAGACAGACAAATACTATATATATACAATATGAATATATATAGCAATTTTAATGAAATTCTGTTCAGTTATAGTTTTAATTTATTGTACTGCTTCATTCTGGTAATGAGAAATAATATAATGTTTTGTGGATTCTTTTTTTTTTCTTCTTCTGTTGAATTGTTATTATTTGCTGTATGGTATTTATGAACACACACTCATTACAAATACACACATTCAACAAAATTCAAGCAAGCAATATGTGCTGTTCCTTTTGTTTGAGAGCGTGACGTATGACTTTGAGATGCACTTTTCTGCTGCGTGATTGCCATTCACATCCTGACAACACGATATTCCAAAAGCCAAGTTTTTGCTTCTGTTTTATAAAACGAAAAGGCACAGAAGTCCCACTGATGAGATCTTTAGCCGGACCTCTGTATTGTGAATTCAGGAGTTTGTCACAACTGAGGGCCCAATTATGACTGAAAAGACTGTTTTACTCAGATGTGTGGAGATAAGAAAAGAGCAGCCCAGCAACTCATTGACCATACTCTTATAAATGTTGAAACAAATGAGCCTGTCTTACAGGTATGGCTTTGAACAAGTATTTGTCCCTCACTTATTTGTTTTGTTTTTCTTTTCTTTTTTTTTTCCCTCACACTTAAGTGTTTCTGGTCATCAAAATTGTGTTTATATTTGGCAAAGATAACCTTAGTAAATACAAAATCCATGTTTTAAACAACAGAAAAAGTTATTCAACCAACCTTATGTTAAAAAAAATCCCCGGATGTTTAAAAAAAGAAAAAAGAATTGCTCCAAAGTCCTAATAACTGGTTGGATTTCCCTTGACAATCCTTTAGGATTTTCTCGCATAGAACAAAATTTATCATTCCATTGATTACCTTAAGTCGTGCAAAGCAGCCTCAGACCATCACGCAGATGTCAAACTGGGGAGGCCACTTCCCTCCTACACAAGAAGGAGGTAATTAAGACATTTCATTCCAGTGTTTTGTACCTGTGGCACATCTAAAAACTGCAGGACAGTGGCCCTCGAGGACTGGAGTTTGACACCCCGGCTCTATCACAATAATGTTGAATGTAGGTTAAAAAAATTAAATACTGTGTTAGTTTTATGCCATATTTGATGGGATGCATACCTTTCTACTTTATTCTCTTCAGTCTAAGTATAAGAACATGCCTCTGTAATATTTATGGTCATCAGTTTTCACCATCTCTGGATGCCAATTTTCCCAGTCTCTTTCTTATTTCTCAATGATCTGAGCTAAGAGAAGTGAGACATGTAGAGCTTTAGAGATTCTTCTGTTCTTAATGATCCTTATTGATCTTTGCTGGACTCACAAAAATGTAGACATGACTGTCTAACTCTTGATTTGACAGTAGAATTATGTTTTCTGATTGAGCCAGGTTAGCATAGGCAGATTTTTCCACCTTAACAGATAAATTCAAAATTGCAACCTGCTTTTTCTGTTTTACTCTGGTTGTCTTTGTCTGCTATACGTTTCTTGATACAGTAAAATATGTAAGTGTGAGGAAAAATGCTGAAACAGAAATAATGTGCGAGGAGCCAATAGTTTTTCACATCAATGTGTATGCTAACAGAAGTACGCTGTCACGGTTTTCAGATCTTCTCTGAGCTAGTGATGCTCACAGCTGAAACTATACATTCATGGCACACTGTACGCCCCTCTCACTTACAGTATATTCACACATGAATCCCTACACACACCCTTTTGTTCATTCTCAGGGGATCCTTTGGTGAGCCAAGCCCAACACAGGGTACACAGCTGCTGGTACCTCAGCACAATGCATGTCCATGAAGCACCCTCTCTCTCTCTCTCTTTCTCTATTTTTTATCTGTTTTTACAATAATTTTTAAATTTCCAAAGCTTTGATCACAAGAGCATAACACAATGAACAGAAAAATAAAATAAAAAAATCGGGCTCTTCATATTTTGAGGTAGAAGGAAGGGAAATAAATTAGCTCTCCTGGTGTGAGAAGGTTATTTATTTGTGATGTAAAATGTGTTTGATATTTTTCTTTTGACCCTGGATTAGCTTTACTGTCTGGCAATCTCTGACTTTTTGACCTTATGCTGCTACAGCTACAAGTTCAGATAAGTCATGTGTTTCCTGAAGAACCTTTTTTCACCTTACTCCCCATATTTTTAAGAATTGTTATTTATGCTATGTAACAAGAATGATGCAGGCTGTCCCCTTTGCTACATCATTATTATTATTATTATTATTATTATTATTATTGTTGTTGTTGTTGTACATAGCAACGCATCTAAGAACACTGATAAATTTAGACAAGTTTTTAAAATAAAATCCTGATACCTTAGGCTGCTTGATGCAAAAATACCTCAGGTTCTATTGAAAGGCTTTTCCTTCCCCTGTATATGTTTTGTGAAAATGAGACAAAAATACAGACATGACAAAATACATACCTCTTGTCTGCTTCATTTTCTTGTGTGTTTGCATAAATGGGACCCCAAACAGATGTGGAAACGTGACGCAACAGAACAGTGCGAAAAACCACTGTAAGGCAACCGGACACCAGGAAATGGTTATTGATTTTGTGTTGAACAATCTCCACTCAAACCACACAACAAAGTTTCAGAATTTAGGTTTGATTTTGTGTTTTTGGGAACTCGTGGTAATTTTGCACAAATATTGCGTTACTTCTTACGTCATAAATCATTTCTCACAAAGCAGAAATATCCTGGGTTTAAGATAATGTCAAATTAAATTGTGTTAATTAAAACATGATATATTGATTGCGGAGACATAACCCTGTATTCAATAGCACTTAGAACAAAGATATTCATATAAGATACTTTTTCCCCACATAAAAATCACTCGAAGTGGACTGAGGTGAAGTAAAAACTGACCTTCATACTCTGCTTGAAGCAGTCCTCAAAATTGCAAAATTCACTTTTTACAGTTTACTTGGAACTAATACTTTTTTTGTAAGACCTTCAACAGAGGACATTTTATCTTTCTCCCGAAGGAGAACATTAAGTCGTTGGCAGCAGTATCTGAGCTGATGTTCTCCTCCCGGACGACGTCACAGCTAAACAGAATACCAGAGCAAGATGTAGGTTCTAAAGAGAGCAACAAAAACTGAGAGAGAAAATAGGCAAAAGTTGAACTAATAGCAGGTAATGTTAAAAAAAAAATGCATGCATTGAAAATTAGCTGATCTCTGTTTAAACTGGTACATAAAACTAGATACCCTGTCCTCTTTATTTCATTTATTTTGCCAAAATATAAAAAAACAAAACTGAAATTTTATAGGCATTTGCCGTGCCTCTCCGCTTTGATAAAGATATGGTCAGCTAACCTGCCGTTAGCTTTAGGCTAACAGGCTACTCCTTAACAAGCTGGCCCTCAATTCTCAAACTGTTTTGCCTTGAAGGTTTGAGTATGTTTGAGTAGGTCATACCCACACTACTCTACAACATTATAACAATAAATGTAAGATATGTTTCTGTGTGACAGGTTAATATTAACAGATACTAGCAGAGTTAGTGCCAGAAAGCTACATAGAGCCTACAGCTTCTAACAAGATGGTGGTAGACTATGATTCTGACCCTTTTAAGAACACTTCGTTCTAGGAATTACTTGGGCTGATTACTAAGGTATAGACTCCCACAATTTTCAGAAGACATGCTTTCCAAACCAACTTTCTAAAATGCGAAAGCCTTTTAGCATTGTTTTGTGTACAAAGATAGCCAAAGATGAAATAAAAGATACAGAACTAGAAAATGTCTTCCGGCAACCATAAAAGGATTTATGAGGAGATTAAACGAGTAGTGATAAGGAAACCACTAAGAGGACTTGTAAAAACACAGGAAGAGGCACAGTCATAAATGTGCGACCCTCACCATGAGGGGCTGCGGGATGACTCACATGCCATTACCTGTTTCTGCTTTTTGTTTTGTCTTTTAAAATTGAGCTTTTTTTTTGGCCGTTCTGAGCAATTCAATCCTCTGCTCCCATCATCCGTCACTGTGTTGCCATAGAAATGGACAACATAGCAGTTTGGCGTTTGTGTTGAAAAGCACTGTCTTGGTAAAAGCTTAGAAAAAGAAAATTGGTCAAATGCCTTCTGCGTGTGTTAAAAGTAACAGAAAGTCTCCAGTGGTTTTACTGATCTGACTTCCGCCTGTTGAGGCTTTAGATGGAGTTGTTTGGCGACCAGTGAGAAGCTGCCAAGGAGGTCCAGGTGAGCTAATAATACCAATGTTTTCTTGCAACTGCCTAAGCCACTCCCAATGGCCATTGTTTCCATTGTATTCATTTTAACACATACAAGAAGCTAACTGCACTTTATGAGTGCCCTGACATCACTGTTTGATGTGAGCGGTACGTGTTTCCTCAGATCCAGTGATTATTTTGCAAAAAAAAAAATATATATATATATATATATATTTATCCTTGACCAAGCTTGCTGAAAGTTTAGGTAAGTTTTTTTATTTAACAGGAATATGGCCATCTTTGTTTGTTTTCCTTCGGGGGGAAAAAATTACTTGAGTTGTGGATTTTAAGAAGGAACCATTTTACATTGGATATAATTCAGATCACCTTATAACTCACTATGTGAATTTTTAGGATTCACATAATAGGGGTGGATCTGACTTGGACATTATTGTACTGAAATGTTCCCAAAAGTTTTAACAACACTGATACACTGGCACATCTGATGTGATTCATAAAAATACAATTTGCGGCAGAAATGACCAACAAGAAAGTAGAAAACCAGTTGAAGTTTCTCCCAGTTTATTCACCGTTTAGTGTTTTTTGTACTTCCATTCATTCTACATTGGGTCACAATCAGATAAGTATCCAGATGTTCTCACGGCTGTCTCCTCCCCCTTATCGATGTGTTTCTGTGGGTGCCGAAAGCCTGAGGGTGCCGCGTTCGCCAATGAAGTAGTGTATTTGAAGAGCACTTACCTCCACGAGCTGAGAATGGGATGAGGTAGAGGTTTTATTTTTGGTTAGAAAAACAGGGAGGTATTTTCCCCCAAGAGGATGCAGTTGCATACCTCAATGTTAAAAATAAATCCATCCAGATCCAGCAGGGTGGGTAGCTCATTTCGTCCTCTGAGAGGGAACCTGACTTCAAAGGCAGTTTTGGTTTTATGAAGTCATGGTGGAATTTCTTCTTGTGCTATCAAACATCTCTCTCCAAATAAAGCCACATTTCTGAAGTATGTGGATCTGGGACAGTTAGGGGGAGTGATGTTTACAGGTGGTAGCTATTCTCTATGAAAAGACATCTTCAGTGATCTTCCCAGCTTCATGTTAGGCTTCATCACCAGGATCTTACCCGATGATCCGTGTATAACTTGTTCCTTCTTTAAATGTTTGTTTGTAAGATTGGGTTTTTCTGTAAAAGTGGCCCCAGCTTGTATTGTGTGAATCTACATCTCAAGTAAAACATTCCTCATCTTCAGTCTCTCTGTTGAGTTGCAGTTTTTGTTTCTGAACAGGGTTCTCGTTGTCAATAAGTTTACTAATAATTTTTCCGTATGAATTTGGATGTTTAGCTTCTAGTCATTCATATTTTTACAGTATTCTGTCCTTCTTTAAATGCGTGGTTGGTTTAGGAAAGAACTGTGAGTCAAAAACATTTTGATCCATATTGAAATGATGTCATGCAGATTCTGCATTTCTTTTTAGTTTAATTTGTGTTCAGCTGGCACTTACCGCCCAAAGTTCACCAATTCATGTCCCACACACAATTATATCCCCAAGCTACATGGTTGAAAGAAGCCAGGATTGATGCATCATGTTGTTTACACCAGCCATCTGAAAGTCGTAGCTGAAACTGAAACTTATCAGGCCACACAAAAATATTTGCAGTATTGTGCCATTTCTGGCGAGGCTTGCAGCTTCAGTTTCCTGTTCTTAGCTAGCATGAGTGAAACCCTGTATGGTCTTCTGCTAATGCAGCACGTCTGCTTTAAGGTTTGACGTGTTGTGCATTCAGAGATGACTGTGGCAAGTAGTTATTTGAGCTGCTGTTGCTTTTCTTTCATCTGCTGAAGCCGTTCTTCTCTGACATCAATAGGGAAATGTAAACCACAGTACCAGCCCTTAATGGATTTCTCCTTTTTTTATGGAGCATTCCATATAAATCCATGATATGGTTGTGCATGAAATTTCCAGGATTCCAGCAGTTTCTGACACATCCAAGCCAGTTTATATGGCACCAAAAACATGCCCAACTCAAACTTCATTAGATCCATTTTTTTCATATTCTGTTGTTCCTCGGCTGAAAAACACCAGAAAATCCCTTTGACCATGTGTGTTTGCCTAAATGCATTGTGTAGCTGTGCTGTTTTGCTTATACCTCATTTTCAGATTGTAAGCATAAATGATAATAATAAATCTGGAGTTTTGTGTTGCTGCCATGCATCTTGGTGTTTTGCTAAGTGTGTGACAAAGAACCAAACAGGTGTAACAAATGTCATCTGGAAGCATCTTCAGGTTTTTTTTTTTTCCTTTTTCACCACCCTGTCTGTAAATCTTTAACAATGCCGCAATGTATATTTGCATTCCAGAAAGCTGGTAAGTTACTTGTTAGTCCGGTTGGCAACTTTATTTGTGCGTACATAATTAGACATATTTTATTCTGGCATTAAAGTTTAGCTGAACTGTATAAAAATGTGTTTTACAAATGTAAGTGTGTCAGCCAGCAGGGGTGTGTGGGGGTGTGTGTGTGTGTGTGTCGGTGTACACGCTCCCTCTCTCAGAGGCTGATGGGTACCAGACGTATGTGAAGGGCTGCCTGGCGCCTGCTCCCAGGCCTTTTATATGGAAACAGTTAGGAGCCGTTACGTCAGCAAGCTACGGCATTCTTTCTCCGCTTTTCCACTCGCACAGGCACTTACCTGTCATTACTGCACATATTTTCTTTCTTCTTTCTTCCTCTTTTCTCAGCATGCTGCCTCTTTTCAACTACTTTAATGTCAAACACACTCTCATTACACACATTCGCTGCTCGAAAGTTGCGTCAGCACAGCATTCCACACGTCATTCAGGGTGACTGATGCCAAACAGTATTTCTTGGTCTTTTTTCCCTCCTCCATCTACAACCCCTTGTCCCAGTATGACCTTTTTATCCTGTAGTCTGGCAACTTTTTTGTTATTGTTTTTCGCTCAGTCTGACTCTGTGTCTAATATCGGTGTAGCTTAATCATCTTACACTCAACTGAGACACGGTGACATTTTATGCACAGTTTGTGCAGGTAAAGAGCCTTAAAAGCAAATCCTTCCACAAAACGGGAACGTCTGGTACAGATAAATACATCTATTATTGCAGTAGCATAATAGATGAATTTATTATGTATAGATCTATACAGTTAAAAACTTCATCCATCTAACCTTATCTCAGGGAGAAAAAGTTCTTGCATTTTTTGGAGGCATCAGATGGTTGGTGGTATTGTTGCCTTAACTTGAAGCAGGAGGTTCCTGGCTTCAAGTCCAGGCCCCCGGAGTCCGCATGTTCTCCGTGTGTGTGTGCATGTTTTCTCGAATGGTTCACCAGACACAAAACGTTCTCAATCGGCTTTTTACCAAAACTAATCAGAAAATCTGAGGAGTAAGAGGAAAACATTAGAGAGGCTCTGGGACTGCTGGCTTTCCACAGAGAGTTCACGAAGAGGGAATGGTAAAAGATCTCCATCCTACAACTTCACGAAACCTCATGGAGACGTCTGATGTCTTCATGTCTAAGTGGGATTTTGCAAAGCATGAATAGTTGGCGTGTCGTTTCGTAATAATGTTGGCGATATGTGCAAGCTCAGACTGCTGAATGTTCTATACTTGTTTTGTTTGTCTTGTAAAACAAAAAAATGTAATAAAGTCCATCTAATAATGTGAGGTTACTGGGTCCAGCATACTTCTTCTGCTGTTTAATTCTGCATGTTATCCCAGGGGGAAAAAAAAGAAAGAGTTTTGCTTATTTTTGTCGAGCAACACCGATGCTGGCGCTGAAGAGGAATCCCTGGTTGTCTCTGCGTCTCAGCAGGCTTCAGGTTAATCCGCCTTAATGCAGTTAGTGCTGCTGTAGCCACCTGCGTATTACACACCGCAGCATTACAGCAGCACAAGGGCAGGGCGGGGGTTGCGGGTGGGGGGTGTCTAGACAGGCCAGTCACAGGAAAACAGAGAAAGGCTAAAAGGGGCCAGACACTGTGATGTCTGGAAGCTTTCAACGACAGAACTAGACACAGACTTCAAGCAGGCGTCTGCTGGGCTGAATCCTGTTAGCTGCAGAGAAAGGCTCAGTAATATTTTCATCTTCAGAGGAGCTGGAGCATAAGGTGGATTGGGATTTGTGCACAAAGCCAGACACCATCAGACTGATTACTCAGGCAGGTGTTGTGTAACCGTCTGCTGCCACCTACTGCCGGATTCCCAGTCAAGCTCAGCAGCTCCAGCTCGTCCTCTAGCAGGAAGGTGAGAGGCAATCAATATTTTTGTTCCGCAAGTGAACAGCCAGCAGCAGATTAAATGTACGTCCGTTCATCAGTCCTCACGTTTCGCTTAGGCTTCTGTTTTGCGGGGATGAAAGGGGAGGAAGGGAGAGGAAGGTGTGAATGCATCTTCATTTCCTCATCAGACTTTGTGTGACTGCGGCAGCGGCTCGTCTCTGTGAATGAGGGTGTTTTTGTTTGTTCATAGTGCTGACTGAAGCAGCTGCCCGGTGCTGACATCTGTCTCTGTCTTTCTGACAGTGAAACAAACTGCAACTCTCCCCCTCTCTTTCACCACATCAGCCCCATCAGCAGTCTCTACCCCAGGTCCAAACGCTGCCGGACACACACACACAACCTGTCTGCTGCTGTAGTTGGCGAAAAGCAGCAAAGATATAAAATATCCCAGCAGCTGCACCTCCAGAAAACCACATCCTGGCCCATCAAGGCAGAGGAGACTGTCTCGGATGGACGCTGTCGTTCAGACTCAAGTTCAGACACTGCGTCATCTTTCACTATAGGGCAAAAGTTATGAGTAAACAAATCAGTTTTCTTAAGTCCTACTGCTTCCGCTGATCGATTTTCAATTACGGTCTTTATTTATTTCACAACTTTAATCACCGGCATATACTGGGAACTTTTTATGTTGACATCCAAAATTTCATGACTCATAATAAAATACGTAATGTAGTCAGCTGTTTGCGCCAGACAGGCTTGGACCAACTCTGAACGTGAGGTAGGCTAAATGACTTCAAAAAGCAACAGTTCATGCCTTTATCCATAGTCATAGTTAAGAACAAATGAAAAGTAATTAACAAGTATCTATCTAGAAATTGTTGCAATGCAGTTTCTAAGACTTTCAGGCCCACAAATGGAGATACCATTGAACAGCTGTAAGACTTCCAGACCAGATCAGCAATTCATCACAAAAAGTCCAGAATGACCAAAAAAAACAACCACACGCACACACACGCACACACTGTTTTATTATATTACCTAACCTTTATTTTACCAGGATAAACATAACCCATTAAGATTAAAAACCTCTTTTCCAAGAAAGTCCTGGCCAAGAGGCAGCAACAAATACAACACAGAAAATAAACTGTTAAAAGAAAATGTCAAGCTATAAAAAAAACAACAACAACAAAAAAACAGGTGCATGTCATAGAAACATGAAAACATTTAAAAGCAAAACTCTGTGGCCAAAATAAGTAAAAGTCAAAAGGAAGTTGTATAAATAATTAAAACAATAACGAGAAGTGATTTCAAAGAGACTCTTGTTTCTGGTATTGAGGTTAATATGTGGCTATCATTTAATGAAAAACTGAAAATATAAAACTGGCTTGCATTCCTTTTGAAGAAAAAAATGCTTATTCCTAACAATTTAATATTTCAATTGTAAATGATTTATGTTTTGTTCATTTTTTCTCTTTTAGAATTTTATCACTTGTTAGATGAGAACTGACAAAATCACATTTAGTTTTTTTTTTTTTTTTCCTTTTAGACATGTACTGTTAAGGATTTAGGATCTACTAATAAAAATTACAGATGAAGTCTATGTGTAATAGGTGCCGCTTCATGCTTCGTGTTTGGGTTGTTTTGTTTTTCTCTTTTTAGGAAATAAATGAAATGATATTAAATATTTTGTAGTTTCTGATTAGAGGCAAAACAAAATGTTTGGAGAACAAAATTCCTACATGAATACCAAAAGCTAAGCTTCCTGATTGGGAGAACTGGTTCAACAGGGACAGAGGTGATGACTGGTATTTGTGTTGCTAAGACAAAGGCTGAATCTCTCGCTGATGGCTGCTGACACAGTGTTTGTGGCTGCAGCTCTGTTATCATTTCTTCTCTCTCTGCCCATGACCTCAGAACCACATGCAAGCTATTTCTGTTGACTTGCTCTTGGCTCAGTGTGACTTCATGTCTGATTTTCTTGAAATTGCCAGGCGGGGTTAAAGCAGCATATTCGTGGAAATATTTAGGGCATTAACCAGCATGCTTTGATTGTTCATAGAACTTCTGGGATAAAGTTTCAGCAAATCTTCGGCCAATTCTGCATCTTTTCCGCACCGTCTTCCATCTGAAGCGGTATCATTGGAATCATTCCCTTCTTAAGGTTTCACATCCATCCTCTGTCCTCCTGGGCCCCTGATTTTCTTCCTAGGGTGGCGGGATGGAGTCAGGTAAGAGTGCAGACATGACTAATGTTGCTAAGGCTGACTCATGCCCCAAGACATCAGCCTGGAGTGTGGAGCCAGCGATGACACAAGCTCAGCAGCTAATACACACACATTATGTATGCTGAATCGACGCGAGTGCAGACAGACTCGGCGCCGCCGCCAGTCTGAAACCCAGTGGTGCAAGTGGCCATTATCAGCCCTTTATATATTATGTGATCATTATTGAGAAACTGGAAATTTATCCATCAGTGGTGAGATCAGAGCTGACAGTAAGCACATTTTCCACCCACAAATTAGGAGTATTTGTGTATTTGGAAAACTAAGGCCACAGTTCCTCTAATATTTTATGGACCAAACATATAAGTTAAACGTTCGTCTTTTTTTTATTTTTTATTTAACCCTTTTCTGTCTAAAAGTTGCACTGAACTACTGACACAGATGCGCAAAAATGTGCAACCATCCCTCATTGCGTCTTCTGAGCATTTATTATTCAAGCAAGAGTAATGTGAGGTGTCTCCTTTTTAATACCTCTTAATGGCTTTCTGAGTTAGCATGGCCAGTTATGAATAAATTATGAGTCACGGCCAAGCCAAAGCTTCATATCTACCCAGCAGGACTGAGCTGATCCACAGGTATGTGATGATGCGTCTGCACATGCGGGTTGGGTTTACATAACAGATCTAATCTCTTTCCTGCTTCAAAGAGTTTGGCCCAAATACCATTTACTTTAAATGACTTCATCTTCAACACAGGGAATTGAAATTATCACTTTTATTTAGCTGTAAAATTATGTTATCACAACAAATCAGATGTTCCTTTGTGACTTTATTTAGGTTTGATTAAGAACTATTTACAATGCATTTGAAATTAAAATCAAAACTTGAAAATGTTATTTATTTATTTTAATTGAGATAAAGTTTCTCTCTATTTTGACTAAATTTCTTTCTCATTTATTAACGCATCTCTATTGAACCATCTATCACATTATTCTTTTTTCCATCATCATGCTCTTTGAACCTTTGGACTAAAATGCCTGAATCTTATTTCTGGTTTGGAAACTTGCAAAGTTTTTTGAATCAGAAGGAGTGATTGCAAATGCACGCTGGATTCCAGTTTGTGGTTGTGACACGATAAAGTGTTCGAGTTAAAAGGTTACAAAAACATTTATTCATTGGGGACAATAAAAGCTGAACTCAGTAGAAATTTAACGTCAGCAGACACACATTGGGGAAAAAGGATGTGTTGCATAACAGCATCTCTTGCGTTGAAAGTGAATGATTTCAAAAGTGAGCATCGTTTCTCCAGTTCACTTGGGGTTTTTTGTTTCTTGATACACGTAACGATGTCAGGCCAATTCATCACCTTTTTTATGCCTTTCGTTTTTTTTTAAGAAGCAAGTTGAGAATAGACTTTGTCTTTGCATTGCTTTTGTCATTCATTGTTGAAGATTTTATGAAGTGACAGCCTAGCAATGTTTGTAGACATCTGCGTCTTGTATTTACAGTTTTAATCTGGACAGCTCAGGGTTTGAGATGGAAACTACATACTGACAACACAGAGACTCTCCGACTCTTTGAATGTGAAGGATCTAAAGTTAATTTATTATCCTTACAGTAACTTTTTGCAACCTTAATTACTTTTCATCCCAGTTTATCTTCATTTGTCCCTGTGCTCAGCTGGAGAGCTTACATATCATGTTTAACTTTTCCTAGCAAGTGCAAAAAAATTTCAATTTAGGTATTTTATGAACATTATTTTTGTAGAAGTTATCTTGATTACCCTGTTATGAATTTGAGGCTCTTTTTTAAAATCAATTTAAGCCGTCAAGAAGAGCTGAAGAGGTGAACCTGGATCTTTGGATGAAAAAAGTCAAAGTCAGCTTTCTACTTTCTTCAGCTCTGTGGAGGGATACATGAGTAGATAAAGTACTGTTAGTAAAAGATGATTATTCAAAGTATAATCAGCAGAGGTAACAATTGGGTTGCTGCTGACTTTGTAAAAGATTTTATTTTATGACATTTTATTTTATTTTTCAGAGCAAATTTTATCCTAGTTCACTGGTTGTTCATGTAGGTTGTTTTTAAAAGGCTTTCTTCTGTTATATGCAGATTTAAGAGGTCAAAAAAAGATTTAAGTTTATATTGGTCCGTTTGGTCTAAAACTAAAAATAACAAGGCCAGCATTAATAGTATCAAATGAAGGACTTTTGGCAGCTGGGTTATATTACATTATGTGGCTTTTATGGCGCGCCACCTTTGGTTTTTGTTGCAGGGGAATCTAACGCAGGTCTCTCTCATTCACGGTGTCGGCTGGGACAGAAGGGGATGGGAACATATCGACCCCCTGAGTGGCTCAGTATCGATGAGTGGATGGATTTCAGGAAGTGACCTTGGCGGACTCATGAGCACCAGAGCTCAGTTTATTTTCCCACAGAGCGCATCACTGGCACCAGCTGCACTCTGAAGTCATGCTGCAGGTTGTCTGTCTGTGAGAAGTAAACAAGGTTCCCTGAAGCCACTCATAATGAAACACTGATGGGGATGAACTTTGTTATGGGTGTGTAAGCAACTTAAATGAGATTTAATCAGGTGCTTTCATACATAGACGGTCAGTCTATCATGCTCCTGAATAGCAATCAATCGATAGGACTTTATTTATAGCACAGTTTGCTTATGGTTATACATAGCACAAAGTGTTTTTATTAGGGCTAAAACAAGAGAAAAACGTTCAAATAGTCTTTGGTAAGTACACCAAAAAAAAAGAAGAAAAAAAAAGAAACTTAAATCACCTAAAAATCTTCTATTATTAACTAAAATAAAATGCTATGAAATGTAGAACTGTGGTAACTCAAGAATGATGAGGCACCAGAAACACATATAAGCAATACATTCTGGAAACAGCTCAAATGTAAACAAATAAATAAATACAGAAAAACATAATATTACATTTATTTTACAATGAAATCTAAAATTCTGCCAGAGATTTTCTTAATCAAATATTGATTAAGAAAATAATATTCTTAAAGCCATTAGGACTAAAAAAACCCCAAAAAACAATAGAACAAAAGAAATTTTAATTTGATATTGAAGCGAGTACATTAATGTAAATATGAATTGCTATAAGTTAAAATAAAAGCTGGGTAAAAAGGTGTTTTATGAATGAAAATTATTTAAACACTTAATTTTTAGATGCGTATATTTCTTTTACATATATTTTTTATTATTATTATCAAAAACGCAATAAAAATAATGTAAAGGGATATATATTCAGAATAGAACAAAAATATCTAATTACATAAACATACAATTTTAAATAGTTGCTCGTTTAAAGTGATTTCGGTAAATACGTCATACATTACTTAATATGAAATTTTGATAGAAAGAACTGGATGCTAAAATAAAGCTTATTATGAGAGGTTTTGGATCAGCTGTTAAAACAGTAATCATGCCTGTGGTTAAAACTGACCTGAGTAAATTCATCGAGACGTCAACCACCATCCCATACCGCCCTCTTGTGGTGTTTTAGCGAAACAACACGGAGTTTTTTTTTTGCGCTTCCTGTCCATCGTCGCAGTAACCGTACGCCTTCCTCTGTTTTGATTGGCTGCCCGCAGAAGGCCGAGACGTTAACGAGCCAATCACGTATCCCTGCCTCCTGTCAGCGGGGCTTCTTGTTCTGAATGCCCTCTGCTCCGTGTCGTCTGCGTATTTCTGTTATTTATAGCTAAAGATGCTTAGAGGAGCATGGCAGAATAGGAAAGGGAGGAGGGCATAAAGAGAGAGACGAGGGATATGATTCGGAATTTATAATGGCTATAAGTCTGGCCTTAATGAGTTCTAAGAGGCAAAGAGGTAAAGAGCTTATTGATCAAGTTGTTTCCAGCTCTGATTGATGCTTTGTTTTAAAAACAAGAAAATAGGAGAAGAGATAAAGAAGAACAATAGGTCAGATTTAAGGCTGGGATGTGATGAATTATGGATAAAAACATGCTCTAGCTTTTATTTGTGATGATGATACATACCAATTAAATTTTTTTGTATGAAAGTACATGCAGAACAGACTACAATAAGTTGCTTTTTCATTTTGCTTGCAAAATTCTACATCTGCATAACTCAAAATGTTTGCCCACTTACAGATTCTGTGTGTTTGTGGTGCTTATACTTTTCAGATCATCAAACGTCTTTTAGCCTACTTCGTACTGTGAGACAGACTCTTTTGAAGTGGTTTATTGATTCCACGTTTCTGACCATAAAGCGATCTGACTGCAGCTCATTAAAACTGAACTCAGCTTTACAAAAAGATGTCGCGAAACTAATCAGTAAAGTCATGATTTAACAAGCGAGTAACACATAGGACTGCATTGTCTTGACACTAAATTCCCCTTGATTCATGAAGTCACCAATTGAAAACTGCATTTTATAACATCAGGTGACATTCTTCTGACAAATTTTGTTAGATGATCTGAAACATTTAAGTACTAAAATTAAAAACACAGAGATGTGAATCACAGGTGATCCAGTTTTTGAGGAAAATGCATAATTTAAAGATATATATCTTTAAATATATATCTTTAAAGATATATATTTATCTTTAAATATATATTTAAAGATATATATCTTTAAAGATATATATTTAAAGATGCATCTAAGTCCATCTTAGATGAGCTAAGATGCACTTAGCTCATCTTAGTTTGCTTAAGAAAAAACAAACATAGAAATAGTCAAAGCTATCAAATGTGTCACCAAGGTTTGAAAGTTTTATGGTTGGTAGGTAAAAGCTACATGTTTGTTTAATATATTAAAGGTACTGTGGCACTAAAGCTGAGAATAACTGAACAAGTTTCGCCTACAATTATTGGCTATAAGATCCCAGTGAGATTGTACATGATGTCTAAAATGATCAAAACACTTCTTAGCAACATCATGTAACATTATCTGGTGCTTTCCCCAATGACAAAGTGAAACACAGAAAAATGAGAGAAATGCTTTCAATTTCTTATAAGTCCCTCTGATTTATGAGAAGTATAGTTTAAGTCATATTTTGTGGTTCAAAAGTACGGTTAGTTGAGCATAAAAAACACTATTCTACAAAAACTGCTGTATGTTCATTTCAGTATTCAAGATAAATTATAAACTTACTTCTGCAGCTTGTTTTTTTTTTATTATTTAAATGTATTAAGCTATGCAAAATGTTGTTAAAGAAACTAGCAGACTGCATTAAATCTTTGCTTTCCTGGATTCTCTTATCCTGACGAAGCATAAGGTGACTGTTGTTCATTTTAACAGGAAGAAAACTCCACTAATTCGAATGACTCATAATTACACTCAGATTGCAATAGCTTATTGGATTTTTGTTCAGTTGTGCCCACTTTTTTAAACTCTTTTAGGACTCTCTTAAGATCAGCTGTAATTGCATATGTAAATGGCAGACGGGGCTTTTGGCCACGGACATCAGAAGTGGTTTGGGACACTGGAAGAAATTGCTGCACACTGCAAATGGCTGGTGATGGATAACTATTTATCTAACTCAGTTTATGACAGGATTATTTCAGGGTTGTTTTGCAGTCAGATTTGCATTTGGCTGTGTCTAGTTTGAAATCTCAGTGATTAGACTGTGTAGATTGAATCTGAATGCTAGAGATTCAGAGGTTCTTTGAATCACTATTTTGAAACTTCTGAAAGTTTTCTCTTTTTAAATTTGTGGAGAAACACACAAAAAAAGGCTACATTTACTGTTTTGTTATTAATGTTTAGTGAAAGTATTTTGTCATGTTACACCACAACTTCTGATATATTTCATTTTGTGTTTTATATGACATCCCCATAAAAAGTACAGTAAAATCATAATATGAAAGCAAAATTATACATGTCCAACATACTTTACAAATAAACTGTGAAGTTAACTTGCACTTGAAAACAGCCCTGAAATTACTGAAGCAATGCTTCAGTAATTTACTGAAGCATTGCTGTCTGCCCAGGCAGACAAGAATAATGCTAATCAGGGAAACAGCCAAGAGGTCGACTCTAGAGGATCTGCACAGATCCACGACTCAGGTGGAAATTTGTTTACAGAATAACAATGACTCGTGTATTATGGATTTAGACTGAAAGAGTAAAACATGTTGCTTAAGCAGAGCCCTGTGCCATGAGAGACTCTTAAAAAAAAAAGCTGGGGCTTTTTGTTAACTTTTTTACTAGTCAAGTATTTTACCCTCTTGGAATGAAATGGGCAATAAGATGAAGTGTCAGTACTGATAGATATTCTCTGATTTCCTCATCCTGACTTTAAAAAAGGAGCAGACGGCTTCTTTCACAGCAGCAGCTGGTTAATTCAACGTAGAGCTGTTTTCGGAGGTAAGAAGAGTCAAGTGTTTCCCCCAAAAAGAGAAATTAGGCAAAAAAAGAAAGAAAGGGGGAAAAAAATCCTAATGCAAATATCGGCAGCAGTCATCTTAGAGTAAAGGCAACATCTTAAAGCTTTTACAACATGGACAATTCACCAGTTATTTGGCAATGAGACGTCATGGAAGTTGTGGTAAAAAGGGAACCTTTTTTCTTAACATAGCCATTTCCCAGTGATCCATGTTGACATTTTTAGAACTATTGGATTCCTTGTAATCTCACGATTTTGAAAGATAATCTTTGAAAACTTGACCGCAAGCAGAAAAGGTCAAATTTAGACCGGAGGTGCAATACAAACACTGAATGATTTTATACACACAAAGATCTGTCAGTGGGGGGGATTTGGTCAAGTATAATTTCCAACACATTTTATTGCAGCATTTTTTCAAATTACATTTGTTCAAACACATTTCCAACAATGGGTCCTGAGCTGGGTTTTGGATATTATGCTGAAAATTTAGCATTCTTTCTGCATAAACTGGGATCATATTTGTTTTCTTTGCCATACATATGAAAATGTGTGAAAGATACCGATCAAATAAAACTACCATTATGCAAAATATCCATTGTGAAAAATGTTAGTGGCAGCATCATGCTGAGGGAATTTTTTTTATTATTATTATCAGATCAAGATATTTATTTCTTTGTTTCTGAAAGGTTACCTAATAGGTTTTTGTTCTGTTGCAGAATAGGCTGAGCTGGGAGAGTAGGCGTGCATGCCTGAAAACCATCACTGCATACATCAACATTTTACAAGCTTTGCAGACATTTAGGCACCAAAGTCTGACTAATAGTAATCTCTTTAAAAGGTTAAAGTCGTTGTGTTTCTGTACAATAGCCGCGTTTGTGCCTATTTCAAAAATGTGTCCTTTCTCAACTACATCTCCCATTGTATCTGTGGCAGAGCGCAGTTTACGTACATGAGACGATGGGTCGGCTCTGTGTTTACTTCCGGGCTCAGATTTAGACTTTTATCAGAGAGCAGCAGCTCCAGTGCAGGCTCAGTCTGGCAGCCTGTGCGGTAACCATACAAGGCTTCATGACAGAGGTTACCGGGTTGACAGGCAACATCCAAGTCTCGCAGTCGGCGGCACAGCACACTGGACGCGGCTCATCCAGGCGGACACACACCGCTGCTCGGCTCTCCTCAGCTTGCCTTCGCTGCTCTCCCGCTGCCAGCTAACGAGACTGACCCGACCACCGCTTCATGATCCAGGGCTAGCTGCGGATCAAAACAAGGACAATCTCTCAGAGTTTCAGCGACGTTTCGTTTTTGATCAGCCAGGAGGTTCAGCAGCCCGAAGAGACACGGACCCCGGGGAGAGAGCGACTGGACTCCGGAGCCAGGCGGCAAGGCTAGCCAGGGTGGTGGCTGGATAAACTAGGGGGGTTGTCTCCAGCTCCTGGTGGATTTATTCGCTGCCAGCTAACGTTAGCTCAGCTAGCCCCAAGCAGCACCATGGATTGGTTAATGGGGTGAGTACCGACAGCTGCTAGCTGCGCAGTCTTTCTGATGCAAACGCTCGTTTCGGTAGCTGGCACTGCAAAACCCGTGGCTGGGCAGGTGCACTGTGGTGTGAACCGACACATTTCCACTGCAACCTGTCTGTGAGCGGGTAGCATGTTGCCCAGCTTAGCCTTGCCCAGTGAGGCTAGCTCGGTAGCAAAGCTGGTGCAACCGTCTTATCCCGAAGCGGTTAACCGAGCTCTGAACGCCCTGGAGCGGGCAGCCGGTTGTTTTTGTCTCCGTGGCCTGCAAATGAAGTGGTCGGCATCGCCCAGAGCTGGCGGAAATAATACCGACAAAGTGCTGAATAAAGGAATAATTAAAACGGTAATAGGCTAGCGTTAGCACGCTGTCAGTTGTCATAGCTATGAGCTTTTTTAGTTAATTCCCAATGCAAGGTGCCGCTTGTTAGCAAGGATGCTAACTTACCCAAACTGCAGTATTGTGCAAAAGTCTTGAATCGCCACCTTTCTGTTATTGTTTCTTCTGGAGGTTCTGGCTTGGAAACTGGCTGCTCGTTTCCAGAACAGTACCCCACTATTTTAAAGGATTGTTGTGATTATTGTTTTTAATAATCATAATAATGATTATTAAAAATAATAACCAGTCTGGGCTAGTGTGAGACTCCCTGTATGAGTATTTTAAGTAAAAATGCATTAATTGCACAGTACCCTCTGCAATATTTTAACACTTCAAGAGCCATGTAAAAAAAAATAAATAAATAAAAGACCAAAGTTCAAGTAAAAGAGATTTTAAACAATGTTGAGGTAATGTGTGTAGTTTAAAAATTAAGACAGTTATATCATTTTAAAAGCTGAATGTCAGAAACACTTTTTGTTCCTCAATTTTTACTGACACTAGAGATCATAATAAAGTAAGCCGTGATTATATTATTAACAAAAACGTAGTATATTTCTGGTATGTTGGCATTACGTTGTGATTGGAAGGTTTTCAATAATATTTTAAGCTGAAGCTTTGGTTACCTTATTTGTTCCAATATGTTTAATTGAGTCAATAAAAAACCTCAATGTATCATACAGCAGTTTTCATAAACTGTAAACATTTGCACCCCTCAGGTTTTTATTGGGACTTTAATGTATTTGCTTTGTCTTTAATCAAAGTGTGATTGTTTGCCTTCAAGATTGTTCCCTTTATTAAGTCACTTCTTCCATTCTTCTCTTTTCCACTTCCTTTATTTTTTTTAAGCTTACCTGCACCATATGCTGCCATGATCAGGTGGAAAGTCAGTTTCTGACTAGCGAATGCATGTCAGAAAATGATCAAAATAAAGAAGTCTGGAGAGCTATTAATCAAGATGTGTTTAAAAATATGTCCCTGGAAGGAAAACATGAAATATTTAGTTCTCTTTTTTAATAATAAATTTTTTTTTACAGCCACTAATATCCTGAAGTGGGACATGGATATTGTAGGAATCAGTTGTTTTCAATCAAGTTTTTGCCTTGATCTTGCAAGTGACACATAGCTGAAGTTGGTGATGCTGATTTGTAGTTTTATTTTTAGCTCAGGTTTGTCCCAGTCATGAGTTTTGAGTTGGAGCACATGATCCGTGCTGGATAGGGCTGCTTCAGCTTTCCACCTGTGCATAAAGTTCAAAGCCCTGGTCACTGCAGTCAGGATTAACCTCTGACATTAGTGCAAGTGACAGAGTAACCTCTTACAACATCTGAATTGACAATAGCCCAGAACCATAAAGGCCTACTATGCTGTTGTTGCATTTACATAATGTATTTGCCATGCAAACTTTAATGGTCTAGACTGAATGTCTGCTCACATAAGTACAGGAAGGGTTATCTCAGTGTACAGTTCAAGGTGCATTTGAAGCTTCATGTGTGAGCTTCAATTTCCCCACCACAGATACCCAAGTATGAAACGCGCCAACCTCAAATATCTCAGAGTCTCGTCACGGTAAAGTGTGCAACTGCATGGTTGTAGTCTGCGCTTACAGGCTATCAGGTTAGCCTGCTGCAGCCCATTAAAAGTAGATCAGGGCAGAGGAAGGGTGGAGGCCGGTTGTCAGGGGTGTTTCTTCACATTGTGACGGTTTGGCTGAGAGATAACAGCACAGTCAGTCTAACCTGTAATGAAATACTGTTGTTGCCGGTCATGTCTGCCTGCTTGCAGGTATTTGCAACTTAAAGCTAAGTTAGATAGTGGACATTTGGGCATAATATGCCAAGGCATTCATCTGTCATTCTGTCAAATTCTCCCAAATATTATTCTTTTGGGTGGAACAGGAGGATGTCATTTCAGATGACATTGCCTGTGGTGTTTCTGTGCATGCCCTGGTTTAAAAACTCCTAAAATGCTTTCCAGTTTAGTAAAAAAATTGTTAACTCACTCTTTTTGTAGATGTGTTTTTTTTGTCCTTCATGACACTGCTTTTTTTTTCTGATTCAGTAATAAAGCTTGGGTGATTATTTGCACCGAGTTGGTCAGGTCTCCCTGTTCTTAATGTAGATATTGGGTTCTGAAGTTTTGTTCCCTCTTCCTCAAGTGGCGTGTTTGTTCATGAAACAAACATTTCTCTTACTGATGTGACAGTTTGATCTGAAGTGAGATGAGAACAGTGGAGCCCAGTGCCTGCCTTGTTTGTTAGGATTATTATCAGTTTTTGGAGCAGTGTCATCCTTTTTCTGTGATGCAACAGCCTTGAGAATGTCAGTCATTCTTGTGTGTCTGCTTAAACCACAGATTTTGCAAGTCATTTAGGATTACAAAAATAAGTTATATTTGCTGTTTAGCAAAATATTGAGAAACCCCCCCCCCAAAAAAAACCCAATGTTTTATTACTAATGTTACAGTTTGCTCAGATTTAACATCTCGTATGAAGAACGGATGGTTGCCCGTGTATAGAATATCTGCTTTTATCTCCAGGTTCAATCTCAGCGTAAAACTGTATGTGATGCATAAATGAGGCGCTGTAAGTTGGAAATGAGCAGGAGTGTGTCCGGCGTTCATCGCCAACCAAATGAAGGCCATGAATGACTTAACCAAGCGTGTAATACAGACCTGAATACAGACCTGCAGTGAAGGACACCTCAACCAACAATGGAGAGAGAAATTGAAGATGGAGAGACTGTAAGAATGATGAAAGGAGGACAGAAGTGAGCAGTAGATGGTTTGGTGAGAAATGTGCAGGTTAACACAATGATGAGGGAGACTGAAAGTGTGATGGATGAGGGGAAAAATCTATTATCTAAAAAAAAAAATTCTCCTTCCCCCAGCCTCAGACGGACAGAGGGAGAAGGAAAGAATGGAACATTGAGTTATTATTGCTTTTAATGATGGAATGGTTGATTAGAAAGAAAAATGGATTCGGCTGGCTGAGCAGTGGCGGAAAGACGAAGCTCTGAAGAAAAATGGATTTGGCTGGCCGAATCCAGAAATCTACTAATGTATTAGTAGAATATTCCTTCTTCTTCTTCTTCTTCTTCTTTTTTCTGAGTGATCCAAATAACAGCTCACCATTAATTTTCTAAAAGCATACGATCGAGTATATACGAGGGCTTGCCCAAATGTGTTGAGATGCCAGGATGCGGTCAGTTAACTTTGTTGTTTCAGCGAGAGCATTATTTTTCCAAAGCTGAATGACCTCATCTGTTTGGTTTGGTTTTTGGCCGGGCAGGATGTTAAATCGCTGGGGAGATGCGGGATGCCTAAATGTGTCTTTTCCTGCTGGGTAAAGTAGGCAGACTTTGACAGATGTTTAATCCCCTCGCTTTTGAGTGATGGGCTGGTAATGCTGAATGAAGAGCAAGAGACTGCAAGCTAAGTGGTGTGTTGCTTTAGGTTGTCTGATCAGAACAAGACTCAGACCTAATGTACACTTGGCTCACACCACACCACCTGTGACTCCCTGGAGTATTAGAAAACATCATTTGTTTTGCATCAGGGGAGTAAAGCAGGTGAAGATCCCAATAAAAGAAGATTCTGTTTTCCGATTCTTTTTTAATGTCAAACTTCTGGAGAGGCACCAGTGTGTCAGTGGCTGATTTATTATTTCTGGGTTTTCAAAAGTTTTGCTCAAGATGAGGGATTGTTGCAAAATTAATGACTTGATGCAATCCGTGAGACTTTCTGAAGTTGTAACTGTAGTAGAATATGTCTTTAAGATCAGTTTGTCTTGTAAGGGAGATGAAAATTATGGAGATCAGCTATACAATTAAACTGAATTAACAAATTCTGACCTCCTGATGTCAATTTTGTCTCACTCTAATCTTAACGAACTTTAACAAAAAAAAATATAGAAAAATAGCATTTGAAATATTTTATCTGCTGAAAGCTTTGCTACGATATGTCCAGCCTGTTGAATGTCTTACTCTCTCGCACCATTTGCAGCCTGATTAAACTGCAGTCGAGTCTTAACATTTCAAAAACACACAAAAAACAGTTCTTTTAAATATCTTGTATCAAATCTGTGCTTCCTAGCACTTCACACAATGTGCCAAGCTTCACACAATATACTTAATGAACTCTAACCTGGTAGTTTATTAGGTATATTGTGTTCAATGAGTAGGAGAAAGACTAGATTTTTGGGGGTGTTTCTGACTAGCGAATACATGTCAGAATTTAAATTTTTCTGATCATCGCCATCATCTGTCTTCTTGGTGTATCTCTACCTCTGACCTCACTTTAGAGCTGAGAGCTGCTTGTTTTATGTATCCGTTTACCTTAGAGCTCTCTAGACGAAAATTGTGCTCTAGTCAGAACGAATGTATGTATGAATATTTATGGGTACGTGGGGTTTAAGTGTATTGCATCTGAATACATGTATATAAACTCAGAAAAAACGAGCAAAAAGACCATATCAGGCGGTGACAGAGACGGGGAATTCTCTCAAGACCGATATAGGCTGAACTTCCTCTGCAGCAGGGGAACATCTGACTGTCTGAATTGTCTCTCACCACTGTGACTAACATACAAAGCAGCTGAGTGATGTTTTAGTGTCTCGCAGCAGATATTTACCTATGCGATTGTTGTCACTGTGTTTGAGTTGGTGTAAGACAGTATGCAAATATAGCACATATCAAATATTTCTTAAAAAGACGCCGTACCCCCATCATCAGAACACCTGTTACTCCTGTTTCAGCTTTTCAAGCAGTCTCCACGTGTGGTTCTAGACCGAGCCGTGACACTCTGTGGTAACGCTTTGTGGGACGGGGCCATCAGTTTCGCTCTGAGTCAAAACGTTGCTTGATTGTCCCAGTTTCATGCATTTTCTCACTTGTTTTGAATGTTTCCATGTCCCCAAGCAACCCCACTCCCTTATTTCCATCTTCTCCATTCACTCAGACAAGCTTTTGAAAACACACTCGCGCACATTATTACATGCTGTCACTCGTAGCCGAGGTGGTCAGCTCCAGCGCTGATAATAGGTTCTGACACATGAACAGAGATCTTTTTAAAGCAGTCACCTGCCCCAGAATAGAAATGAAGCAACACTTAATGCGCTGCTTGGTTTGAGGTAGTTTGACTTTATGAATATTTTTAAGTGCAGCGTGTATTGGCTACACAGTTACATTTACATCCAATGTACGGAGCTGCTTTTGTCTCTCTGCTCAGTTAAGAGTAATTTAGTGCCAGACACTAAAGTTGCTTTACAGCTACACCGCCCGGGGCAACCGGGCCAGGACTTTTAAGACCATCTTAGCGTAATCACATCTTCAATAACAGTGATGTTGTGTTGTTTTACAGATTTAGAGCATGGCACTTGTGTTAGCAGCTCAGTGTTATGTGACACACTGGCTTTTTCCAGTGCCAAACACTGAGCTAAATGCCACCATGGTTCGCATCACTTGTTTGGCAAAGTGTCACCCTGTGAGTGACAGTGTTATTGTTGCACTGTTTTAAGTTCCCTGTCATTCAGTCTGTAGACGACTTTTCAGTCCTGGAATCCAGCACGGTGTATGTACGCTATCTGGGTTTATGTTCATGATTTTTTTTTGTCTTACAATGTTCTAATTTACTGAAATGATTAATTTAGGGATGTCCTAAAAATGTACTTCCCTCAAATTCTAATTCCTGTTATTTAACATGTGGATATTTGCATTTCCTTTTGTAGCTTGATGCAGTAAAGTAATACACTGTGTGTCATCAGTAGTACATCTATATTAGGTGTTTCACTTAACTTACTCACCAGTGATGTTCTGAGAGCTACAGTGTGCGTTCTTTTCTGACGGCAACACATTTTGCCCCAGCATGGCTCTCAGCAGGACAGCCTGAACGTGTTGCTCCAACACCGACTCAACCAGGTTTAGAAGGCTATCCGACTATAATGTTCCTACAGCTTGTCACATAAAAGCTGCATAGCTTCATTATGCTTCTGAAGATTTATCGAACCATCTTGCTCCTGCTGATGACGTTTGAATCTGGAGCAATTTGTTTGACTTCCAGGCGAACACGACAGTATTGCCTGGTTTTGATATAACTTATTGCTGCTTGTCACTTTTTTTCAATGTGGTTCTAGTCAATCATGTGCTTTTCTTCGCTATGTGTAAGAAAATAGCCTGCCTTTGTAAAAATTAGCCCGGCAGACGATGACTGGCCGATACAGCTGAATCAAACAAGTCACCCATAACTGCCGCTGGGAGTTTGAGTTAGGAACTTGACCTTTAGGACCTCCCTAGACTAATCAGCAGTGACATTGTTGACCATTTTGTTTTTGCTGGCAGCCTGTGCCATTAAATGCTTCAGTGTTAATTCAGCTGAATTTAGGGTCCGTTTGAAAAGTGTTGTAATGCGTCAATTGATCAGCTACTGATTGAAATCGGACAGCTTTCACTTGAACCTGTTAGTGTGAAATGTTGATTCAAACACAATTTATAAAAGAAATTACTTCATACCTCATCAGCGAGCAGGTAGTCCAAGAAAATTGTAACTTGGCATTGGACAGTCAAAACCTCATTGGAAATCTAACAAGGTCATAATGTTTTTTTCTCATTTGGCTGCAAAGACATTTCCTTGCCATAAATAAGTATCCAGTTTGTATGTAATTTTTTTTGAGATTATTGTGTTTGAGTTTCTCACCAGATCTCTGGTCCACTCTGTGCAGCCTGGCCCTGTCCGGGGGTTCAGCATCAGTCCTCAGGCTATTCTACCATGAACTTTGTCTGTGCTGCTCTGCTTTGTTTACTCCCCTGAAGCGACATTTTATTCAGGGCCAACCCGTCAACATACTCTCTCCTAGACTCCCTGACTCAGTTTGTGTCTTCCTCTGTCTTTCTCTCCATTTAATTCTCGCCCTCTTTCTTTCCCCCCCGTCTCTCTGGAGACGCTGATGTGCAGAGACGTTTGCGTGCGTTGCTGCTGCTCGAGCTGGACGGTTCAGCTGTGCCGGCCCAGGGCAACATCAGTCCTCTATGACAAATGTTTAACATGGAGTATCACACATACAAGAAAGAGATTTGTGTAAAAAATGTGGTACGAGCTTTTTAGAATTTTATTTTTTTTTCTGTTTCCCTCATTGCGTTTTTCAGGAGGAAGGTGTTGTTCATGCTCCTTCTCTGGCATCTTTGTCCTTGTTCGACTTTTTGTTGTTTTTAAATGCTTAGCAAAGAAGCACCGCTAGTTTCATCGTCTTTCTCGGAGGCGCATCAGAGTGAAGCAAGCTTCACTAGAAAAGCTCGGTTGTCATAGTTCAAAGGTGGCCAGGACTTCAGGTTTCACAGGAATGCGACACCCAGTGGGTAGTTGAACTGGCAACATCCAGGAATTGGTTCACAGAGTGTGACTGCAATCAGTACACAGTTTTATTTAATTTTTGTTGTTCAAGTCAAATGTTTAGATACACTGTAAAAAATCCCATGTGTCTGATATTAAATGAAACTGGATTTTTTCCTGGTTTTATAGGATAACCAATGTTTTTTTCATTATAATTTCCAGATTGAGATTTTCAAAGCCATAAATCTAAACGGGTCTCTTTTGCCGTTTTTACTTGTATGACTGAGGTCAAGCACTTTGAGTAGTTTGCTGTAATTTTGGACCGGTCCTCCTGAAAGGACTGGTATAACTCACCATTTCAGCTCTAATCACACATTTTACACGGGAATGAGATTTGACCTTTCCCACTCAGTATAGGTCTGCACAATATTATAAAAACATGCAGTTATGGGTGGTGAATGTCCTGGAAACGACATGAATGAATTACAGTAAGTTCATGGTGTTACTATCTCTCAACCTTGGTTTTATTGCAGTCACAGACACCAAATAGTGATTAGGATTGCTGTAATAAAATTATCTTTATAGCAATCAAAGCAATTATCAGTATTTTTTTCATGACCAACAAGTAAACAGTTTGATTTTAGTGTACATGCAATATTCTGAGTTTGAGCAATAACAAAAACAATCTCAAATGGTTCTATTTAGCAAAACAATTTTGGTAATTTTGATGTAAAGCTTTGACATCATACTACTAAAAAAAGAATTGGTTATGTGTAGGTGTATCTGCACCTACACTGCAGATACACTAAGATGCTTTGTAAGATGCTTTCTCATCTTACAAAGCTGAGCAAGCACCCTGTTGTCCTGTCTTGAACCAGCTGACGTAAAAAAAAAAAAGTCTGAATGACTGAGATCTGGAGTCACTAAGAGGCATCATTGAAGCTTAAAGACACAATCTTGCATCATAGTGTGTGTTCTTTAGACATCGGCATGCACCATTGAGAAATAAAGGGTCTTTTCAATGCTTTTTGAGCAGGCAAATCGCCTGGATACAAGAACTCTCTCTCTCACACACAGACGAACACACACACACACACACCCCGGTTCTCCTCAGTGAATACTGCTGTGTGCTCCTGCTTTCCTCGAACGGGGCCACACCTTCCTTCCTCTGAGGCAGGAACAGGGAGAAGCTCAGGAGCAAATCTGATACCAGAATGACTCGGCAGTTTGCCTTTCACAGAATATGCATAAGTGGATAAGTGAGGAATCCAAATGGATGCATTAAGCGCTTTTATGAGCAATTGATATGGAGATAGTTGCTAGGTGTGCTGCTTTTATCCCCTTTTCTTTGACAGTTTAGTTGAGTGGAGAGGAAACATGAAATAACTTCCCAGCAGTGTAAGCTATGAGAGTCTGATGCAACTGAGAACACCATGGAATGAAGGATAAAATAAAGCTCTGTGCATGGATCTGCTTGTGCTTGTTGGGCTGCCCTAGCTACGGTTTATGAGTCTTGACCTGTTCAGAGGCTTGAACAAGCTACCGTATGTTTTCTGATGACATCTGATTGCTAACATTTTGCCAGCAGCCTTTAAGATGGAGGTTGTGGCAACATGTGAGGCACAGATTGGACGTCTTCTGAATCTAAATGACTAACATGTAAATGAATTATTTGAAACTGTTGTTTTCTTTAGTTCTGAGACCCTTCAGATCCTCTGTTGCTTGGCGTTAATCTGGCTAGCTCCTGGTGATCTTGCGATTGTGCTCGTCTGTGTATGTTTCCACTGCACTTGGCGGGAGAACAGCAACATGCTGCGGCTGTGTTTACTCGTTCGTAACGCTCCGGGCAGCCTTGCCCACCACACACAACCGGCGCTGCCAACAAATGGGGGAAACAAAAGAAAAAGTCGACAGAGGGACGGTCATAACTAATCAACTTCTCTTTTCGCCCTAACTCCTTAAATTAGTTGAATTGGATCGTTTTCCCTCTTAAACTTGCAGTTCAGTTTGAGGCCAGTCTTAAAGAAGCATGATCAGATGCTACAGGGGATCACAACCGCCCCGGTTTCATCCAAGTGTTATACTGGGTCGCCGCTGCTGGCTAGTACTGTCCCAGGAACAAGCCGAACCCGATTTAACTGTGCAGCAGGATTCAACTATGCTGTTTCTGTCCACAAACACGGTGTCTCCTGCAAATAATGGTTTTATGACACTTTCCAACCAATTTATAGTCTTTCCAATAACAAGGGTGTATATGACCGGTATTGGTTTTTTGTTAATGTCTACATAAGATTGGCATTAATCTGAGTTTTCTAACATAAAACTGCTGAAATTTGAAAATTCTGGGTGACTGTGTTGCTCATGGTGATAGTGTGCCAGTCCAGGCCTGCTTTACTGCTTCAGTACCTGAACAACCTGTTACATTTGTTGGAACATTGACTTCTGCACTATAGAAGAAAATCCTGAGGGAGGAGGTGGAACCACCAGTTCAGGATATTAAGCTGAAAACACTCAGGCTATTTGGCAGGACAATGATGCACAGCAGCAAGCCTACGTCTATCCAAACTGAAAAAACATCCTAAAAGAAGGCTTTGAAGTGTCCTAGTTAAAGAGTGGACTGAATTCCAGTTGAGATGTTGTGGTTAAAATTCTTTCACATTGATGTAAAAGGTTGATTTCGATCCATCACAAATGCTGGCGCAAACAACTACGAGGTTTACAGTTACTTTTTACTAAAATCGGTGTGGAGAGCTTTTTTTTATTGTAATAAATTAAATCGTTAAAAACTGCATTTCATATTTATTAGGTTTTCTTGAGGCTCAAATTTAAAAGACAAAACAATCTTTAAGGGTGAAATTACTTTTCACTGTACTGTATCTATGGTTTTGTTTGAATATACTTCTCACTGCTTTAGGAGGGGGATCTTTCGATTTTAAACAGTCTGTATCAACTTGTATTAGCAAAGAAATATGGATGTTATTACAAAAACAGTAGGTTTTGTGTGCATTCCTAGAGAACATGGAGAACATCAACCCTTACTTCAAACTGCTCCAAGCGTTTCTAAATCAAATATGTCCCCTTGCAGACAGAGGTTGAAATCTTGAAAGGGTAAAACGTAACAACCGTGCTACAGTACACTGAGCTTCCTGTTATTTACTGAGGTCTAACCCCGTTTAAAATTAGCGCTGAAAGAACACCTTTTTGATTGAGGTCACCTGACAGGTTTGCAGTGAACTTCAAACTTGTTAACTTTACATTTTATAGATCTCTATATCTATAAAATGCAGCAAAGCATGTTGAGCTGTTGACAGCAAGCAAACCAAAGGAACTGACACCATGCTGTAACTTCCTTGACCTGATCTAAAAATGAGGCGTTGTGAAATGTAGAACCCCCCCCCAAAAAAACAGAGAGAGTATTGTAAAGCAACAACGGAGAGGTTCAAAACTCTCTTTATCAGAGAGGGCAGCTGATAAAGGAGGAGTGCCTGAAAAAGAGAAATGACATTTGGTTAGAGACAGTAGGTGAGCTATTGAGATAAATGGGAGGAACCGACATAGGTCAGCCAGCTAGATCAGAAGCAGCAGGAGTTTGGGCGAACATATCAGAAATTTAACCTGAAGAGACGTCTAAGAAAGGAATTAAGGAGCGAAAATATACATTTAGCATGATAATTCACTTGTTTCTAAAAGATATTTAAAAAGTCCTCATCTAGTCAGAATATCTTAAGTTATTTTTCAGAAAGAAGTGATTACGGTACTTCAGTTCAAGTTGTAGATTTTTTTTGCTTGTTTGATCCACTGATGTGCGAGCTGAGTAATGTCTGAATCTGTGCAGAGCCGGTGGGCTACTGGCGTTTGTGCAAGCCAGCTCCGTTTGTCCTTGATGGCTGAGGCTAGGCTGCTAGCCTGGTCTGAACTATAATTGGATTAGAGATTTCTATGTTGCATGAGGAAAGGCAAGCCCAATCCTCACATACTCTTTAAAAGCACACATGCCTCAGGGAGCCAAGTTCATCTCAGTACTTCGTCCTCTACTCCTCCATTCCCTAACAATAATCTCTCACTTTCTCTCTTCGTCTTCCTGTTTTTGGTCTATTTTTATACAACAGTGCACCCCCTTCCACCTAGCAGATTTTACAAGTGTGACGTTATGCAGATTAGCTTGTTTTTAATTACATGAGTGAGTCAATGTTGGTGAACATGATAGGTATATGTAAGCTCATACATGAGACACCCAGCCTTAGTGGGATTACAGTGGAGCTCCTCACTGAGAGTACAGGAGAGAATAAAGGAAGCATAAAACATTGGTATGAGCATCATGTGAAGCAGCCCCACTTGGAGAAAGAAGTTAAAGCTGCTCTTGAGCCTTTTTTAAGAGTTCACTTCCCGTTAGGCAGCTTTAGCAGGAAGTTGAAGGTAATGTGATGGGTGGTGTTCATCCTGTGTAGCTCCTACTTGCTTTTTTATATTCAGCTAAATGCTCTTTGTAGAAAAAGTCTGTTTTGGTAATAAGTTATAGATTTACTTATGTATTAACTGTGGTATAAATGCATAGCCACTGTTCGATTTCCTTTAACAAAATACACACTGGGGTGTACCTTGATAAATGTTTGATTTTCTATCCCACCGTCCCTGCGGTGTAAATTTCTGTTAATTGTACGAATGGCAGAATAATGCACCGCTGCCCTTCCCCAACCTGTTGCTGCACAACACTGGTCAGCTGGCCAAAGAATGTTACTACACCTTTCCTTCTTGCAGTTTTTTTTTTGTTTGTTTGTTATTTTGTGTAAAACATTTTTGTCATGGTTATAACATTTTTTGAATAAGATACAAGAAAAAATGCTGGCCTGTCCAGACTATTCTCCAGCTGCTACTAAATTCTGCGTATTTATTCTATGTATCTAAATAACAATGTTACCAAGTGCATATCTTTTAGACATAATAATCAAGATATTTGTTTTTAATGTAAAATATGATCATTTTTCAGAGGTTTTTGTGTACAGAACATGAAACTATGAGAATCTCAGTTCGTTCCTGCAAATACATTAGCGGTAAGCCTGCCAGGAAAAGTTTAGCAACCTATAAACTGAAAAAGAAAATTTCCCTTTTTCTGATTGGTTCTGCCTCTTATTATCATGTCAGTGTTGATTACAGCATTCCTGTGGTCGTTGGGAAAAACCAAACAGCAAAGAGGCCATCAGAGAGATGGTGACAGGCCAGAACCAGCAGCCATATGTCTCATATGTGTTTGTTGATGACTACTACTGCACGGCTCTGATCTGCCCATATGGCCTGTACGTCTCTTCGGCAGCATGTGGCCAGAGATAGAAAGCGAGGGTGGGCGTTGCTCCGATGTGGGCCAATCTCAAAACAAATTCACATAGCACTGTTGATGCGAAACATTCTGTTCCACAAACCGCCCATGTAATTAGCCAAACCTGCTCCACCTATCGGCAGAGAAAATGAGTACAGTGGCACTTCCAGATTTATTTGGCATTGATTAATTTCGGTCTTGGCAGGTATCACTTAGTTTTGGACGGGATTCAACGCGTGTGGAAATGACTGCGTGAGATTGCGCGATAGTTTGAAGCGTCCTATACATGTAGAAAAGGATGCGGAGGAGGAGAAGGGAGGAGTTTGACTTGGAATGAAGGCAAAGCAGGGAGAAGACAGAAGGAGTTGGTGTTCAGGGTCGTCTGGTTTCCGCTGCCGGGTCAAGGTCACAGTATGGGAGCTTCTGAGTGGGCCTCCCAGGCGCGAGGTTGAGGAGTTCAGGACTGGACACAAAAAAACATGACATGACAAGATTCACAGAGGAGTGTTTGACCCTGTAAGGCCTCTGATGTCGCCCTGAGGAAATGTGTGTTTCAACACAGATAAGTCTGATCAAGTAACAACTCACAGCACACCCACCAATGGAACTACAGCGTCTTGCACAATTTTTCGAACCCTTGAACTTTTTTCTATTTAGTTTTCCGATTTTGTCACTTTTCAACCACAGACTATATTTTATGCAATAGATCCACACAAATCTGTGCATTACTGATGAACTAAATTGTGTCCGGTCCCGTTGAGCATCTGGTTTAATGAACCACTTTTTCTGGAAAGTAAGCTTTGCAAACGCAAGGAATATTTTTTTGTCTATAGTTATTCCTACGCTTCCATAGAGGCCAAATTTGTGGAGTGGATGACTGATAGCTATGATGTCAACAGATTGTCCGATTCACCAAAGGAAGTGACACAAAACCTCTGAAGACTTGAGCGTAACTTACTTCTTCTCGAAATGTTAACAAAAATGCAGTGGCATCAGATTTTAGCTACAGCACAAAAAGCTACAGCACATCCAGAACTGTGCTGCCCGGGTCCTGATGAAGAGGCACAAATATGACCATATCACTCCTGTCCTCAAATCACTCCACTGGCTACCGATCAAACAAAGAATACACTACAAACTCTGTTTGCTCACCTATCAATGCATCCATGGAACTGCCCCTGCCTACCTCAGTGAACTCCTCACACCACACGCCACCTCTCGAAGCCTCCGTTCCACCACCTCCTCTCACTGCCTGCATCAACCAAAGACCAAACTTGCCACCATGGGAGACAGGGCCTTTCAGGCAGTAGCTCCGCGGCTCTGGAATGCCCTCCCAGAGTCCCTGAGAGCCCCACAAGGTGTGGAGGCCTTTAAAAAAGGTCTTAAGACACACCTTTTTAAACAGGCCTTTTAGATCTGTAAGTTTCATGTGCACAACCTTTTTTACGGTACTTAAAATTGTTAGTTTTAATTTTTATTTCGTTACCATTTGGTGTGGGATGTATTATTGTATGTTTTACTGTAAGCTCTACAATCTATTTTCGTTTCTGTAGCACTTTGAGATTTCTTTGAAATGTAAGGTGCGTTATAAATAAAATTTATTATTATTAATTTATTATTTTAACAGTTGTAGGATTTATTTTGTCTTTGGCAAAAACTTCAGCGCATTTCCCACCCGCTAGCATTAGACTTCAGCATTTGTATTTATCCAGAATACCTTGCGCTTTAGTCTGCTTCTTGCTTTTGGAATGGTTTCTGGTCCGCTTGACATTCACACGTGCCTTCAAACAGCACCAGAATTCACTTCAATCGAACTGAGATGTTGGTTTCTAGGTAGACCAGAGTTTGATTCCACATTCACACCTCCCCAAAAGAACCAAATTTTCTAGACAAAGTTGGGTTCCCTAAACAAACCTGGTTCCCTAAACCTGGTTTAGGAAAGGGCTTTATTCAAAACTTTGATTAAAGTGGAAAGGGCTGGTATTGAATGCATCCTAAGAAATATCCAAGAACAGCTACATTTATTAGCCTCTTCTGCTAATTAGTAGCACTGAATTTTATCTTGGTATTAGATTAATTGGAGATGATTACAAATATATTTCATACTTTTCAGGTGTAAATTTGTTAAAAATATATTTTAATAAATGGAAAACATGCCTTATTTTCTTTCTCTTCAACACTTGCATTCCTTTCTTGATATATCACACAACAAATCCAACAAAATACGTTAAAGTTTGTGTTTGTAAAGTGCTGTTGTGAATATGTTCAAGAGTTTGAATAATTTGTGAGGCACTGTGCTGAATTATAATCAAACTGCTTGCATGGACAGCGCTACCAGACATGGTGTCAAAATCCTTTTCTTCCCTTACCCTTTGTTTCAGAGTTGGAAACCCGTTTAATGTGACCTTTCTTAGTAGCCTTAATCACCAGCGGCCTCTGAGCTGGGTGGCACGTGATAACTGCTAACACTGATCCAACACTCTGAGCAAACGAAGAAAGATTTACAAGCTTGCCAGCCTAACAACGACTGGCTGTGAACACCGGGTATTATGAGGAGTTTGGGCGTATTGAGGGAGGTGGAGTGGGAGGGTGTTGATTGACAGCACACTTTTTCAGCCTTTAATCCGGGAGACCTCAAGATTTACCAGATTTCTTCAGAAGTAATGAAGTATTGTATGGTTTATGACAGTTGTACATGATTTGTAACCCTGCTATTAGTTATTAAAGCTACTTTACTTGGTTAAAATAATTGTGTATAAACCTTCACATATTGTAACTGAAGTTTTACCAGAAACTTGCTATTCCTGTTGTAGCCCCTTTTTTTTTTTTTCTTTTAACATTTTTTAACAGCTTTGGTGCTTATCATCCTGCCTCATGTTTTACTTTCTTTTAAATGAAACCTGATATGGGTGGAGATAGCAAATTCAAATCAAGTCTTGGTGAATTAGCCTTAGTGTCTGCTCCGCCATCCTTTTATCAGCTCCCGTTTTCATTTTTCTCATGCTGTGAGACCCTCCCAACTTGGTCCCAGCAGTTCGTTCTCCATGTGTTGCAGCAGCCGTGCGCTGCAACCCAGAGCAGACCGAGTCGTATATCAGGGGAGCAGAACAGCCTTCCATAGATTAGAGGTGATAGAGGAGTGTGTTGCTGATTTATTACCGGCTGTTAGCTGGTTAAATGAGGCTAAATGATCCAACTAGCTCAGGGAGGCGAGATGGAAGCGATTAGCCTACATAAAGAGCGACGGAGGGAGAAGATTTTTTTTGAAGCCAGTCAGTGACTCCTGACCTCCTGTCATTTAGCTTTTTCTTTATGTTCTTCGTCTTGGACCTTTTCTGCTACTCTTCATCTTCAGCACTGGAGTTTGTCCTGTGTAATCTCTGTAAAGCAAAGCCGTCTGTTTGTGTGGCTGTTGTCGAGAATTACCAGACAATATTTTTTGTTTCGGCTGAATGTTGTGCTCAAGGTTTTCACTGTTTAATTTATTAGAATGAAATAAACAAATTAACTTGGAAAAGCATTTTTTCAAATATACAGAAAAAAAATAATTGCTTAGTAGCATTTTGTACACCTGATTCTCTTTAAAAACTGAAAAATTTGTGATGTTATGATGAAAGTAATATGTCCAAAGCTTTTTATTTAATGTGAATATCATTTTTTTATTTAATGTCCTTACTACCTACTTCACATAATTGGTGAAGTAGGTAGTAAGGACGCATTCCTTGTAAGCATAACAGTGTCTCTGAAAGTGACCTTTCATTCAGACATTTTGTGTTTTAACGAACATTGCTAATAGCAGTTACTAACTAACTATATTCACTGTATTCTGACTTGCAACTATAATCTAATCATTAGCTCTTAATCATAGCAAGCAAGTAAAGTGACTTATTAAAATCATCACATTTTATTGTAATTCTGCTGGTGAGTTATTTTGAAAAATATAGTTGACATAGTTTTATTTTCAAAGCCTGAATTAGGATAAACACAGCTCTCCCCTCATCACATTCCCTCAGATGCATTCAGCACTGAGTCACTGAGAACTTCCTCCCTGCACCTCAGAAGCTTGAAATGTACAGGTAGAACCAGGCAGGTCACGTGTGTCATATCCGCTCTGTAAGCGTTTTCATTTGTCAGCCTTTGTGTCGTGTGTCCGTTTGCACACTTGTTTTAATTGTGTGTGTGTGTGTGTGTG
>CAEFZY010010979.1:0-14276 GCA_903066815.1 Brachyrhaphis roseni
TCTATCTATCTATCTATCTATCTATCTATCTATCTATCTATCTATCTATCTATCTATCTATCTATCTATCTATCTATATACAAATTAGCTCAGAATTACTCCGATTGAATTACTTTCAGATTGAATTTAGAGTACCCATGACCATGCATTTCCTCAATCTCAATACATTATGGGTCTTTAACTATACCCTTGTTCTTATCTTCAGTTCTTACTGAAGATAAGACCACTGAAGACCATCTGTCTCCATGTAACATATTAATAATTATTCTTTGATCAAAACCATTCCATTGTAGCTCTTGCATATTTAAGGTTGTTCCTTTGCTGGTAGAGGAACATCGATTGCTGTCTCAAGTTTATTGCAGTTTCAAGATACCACTGTGTTTCTCTTTCTGACAATTCTGATCAGTTTTCCTGTCCCTGGGGAAGAAACACATCCCTGCAGGATGATGCTGTTTTTCCACATAGTCAATGTTGATCAGTTTTCCTGTCCTTAAGGAAGAAACACAATCCTGCAACATGATGCAGTTTTTCCACATATGCAGTGTTTTGTATGTAGACCTGATGGTTAAATTTTATTCTCATCCCACTAGATACCTCCTTTCACATGTTCATTAATTAAGGCAAATGGAAAATAGAACTTGTTATGGTCTTCTTTTTACACTAGTTTTGTTTTTGCCACTCTTCCTAGATCTGTGGACTGCACAACTAATGGCTGTCTGGTCAACAGATTCTTCCATTTGAGCTGAAATCTGCAGCTTTACCAAATTAATTATGAGACTCTTATGATAGAACATGTTAGGCATTTCTAAGAGTTTCTACTTGACTGGACTGATACATGGACCATGTTTTGGTAGGTTTATAGTTGTACCGTACTCATTCAATTTTCATAGCATAAATTGAAAGGTGCTCAATTTGAAAAAGTTCAAGAGTTATGAAAACCTTTGAAAACCAGTGTCCTCCAGACCAAATGTTTACAGATATATGCAGATTACTTAACAGATTTACAAGAGAATATGTTTATAAGCTTAAAGTTTTTGACTGAAAACCAACTGAATTCTCTTTTTTTGTATTATGTCAAGAATATTTATTTCTTTTTGCTTTTGTTGCCTGTAAACTCGTTTGGTCCTGCATGACATGCCTTTGGTTCTAAAAGTAGGTCTAAAATTCTACTAATTCTGAATAAAGAGTGGGATTTCTACTCTGACACATTGTGAAATTTTTATGTACTCCAGAGTCTAAACTGATTAATTAATGAGCTTCAGATAAGTATAAAAAAATCATAATAATCCGAAGACTAAATAAATTACTGACACTAAATCACAGAAACTTGTCGAAAAAATCCCATGCTTTTCATTTTGCATGTTCTGGCAATGAGGAGTTGATCAAAAATGATTAGGTCAATCAAATGCTTACTGCAATTCATAAGGTTTGGTGCACCAAAGAAAATTAGTCTTTCACTGTTTTAATTTTAGATTTGGATTTGTGACAAATTTGTAAACAGCTGAAAATCAACCCCTCATTACTCTTTGGTTCACAATTGGGAAAAAAAAATCATTGCGCTTTGACTAAAGACATTAATATATTGACGTTATTACTGTGGCGTATAGTATTTGTTAAAGGACAAAATCTCATACAACTAATTAAATCTGCTTAAGCATAACTTTAAGACTTCAAGTTTACGACTAATCCATATAGGCCTGTTGAAATTCCTTCACTGACCAGTAGAGGGAAGAACAGGACACCAGATTCTTTAAATTGAATCAGGAGGGAATAGGGAAGAATTTTTACGAGTAACAGACAGGTATTACTTACTGCATTTTATGTAATTACTTTATTAAATATAAGTATAAAACAGGCTCTGACAGAAATATGAACTTCAGAATTCACCAAAACTTTTGTACAATGTTTTTAAAGTCTCATCATTATAAGTGTCTTTCATAACTTCAAAGTTGAATGCCTAAGGCATAAACACTCTTCCCCTATAGCACAGACCTGTAAATTTACTTCATCCCTTACACACAACATGGCTGGCTTTAGGTCAGATGTGACATTTTTTAAGTAAAGGCTCAATTCTCAGTTTACACAAATCAGGCTTATAATAAACACTTTTGCGTGCTGTGGGTGGGTAACCAGTTTCTTAGCTGAGTCGAGACAATGGTAGAAAATTATTGTGTTAGGGTGACTCGCTGACCAAGAATGAGAAAATAAACCAACACAACTTACTGAACAGAAGTAAAGTTAAATCTATCTCTTTATTTATATGTGAAATAAAATAAAAGATTAAAAACAGGTTGTATCGTGCAACAAAAAGCCATCTCCATTTCTCTGGGTTCTGACTATCTGCACCCAGAACATCACTGGGAACCCCCTCTGTGGTGCTGAACTGACATCTTCTTTCACAATAATTCTTTTTCCATGTTCTCGTCTGTGGAGACAATAACTTGTTTGTTTGGCAGAAATTATCATATAATACTGAACATCTGGAGCGTTGGACACTATTTGATAAAGTCAATGTACACAAAAAGCATTAAAATGCAAGTACGTAAACAATCCTAGAAGGAGATCAGACATCTAGAAAGTCTTACCTCATAAATTTGGAACATAATATTTCAAACAAGAAAAACTAAACATGCTATTACTGGCACAATGGTGCAGTTATATAAGTGGGATTGAATCCATTTTGACAGTGTTGATGATTTCAACAATTTTGACTCCATGGTTGTGTAAATTTCTTTCTCCTGTGAAGGGAAATGCTTGGCAGGCAGATAGTTGTTGAGCAGGCTGATGCAACGCATTTTCATCTGTTTTCTGTCCTGACTTTACAAGGTGTTATGGCTGCATGTGTAACAAATGAAAAAGATTCTTGCAATGTTGTTCATTTACCTTCTTGCTCCTTCAGATGAATGAAAAGTAAATGAGATTAACAATCAGGTGATTCAGAAAGGTGATCAATTTATTAGTAAAACCCATTTGAAACCAAAGTGAAATTATAAAGTATGTAAAAGATATACAGCTAATCCCATCAAATGCAGATGTAGCTTTAAGATTATTTTTATGTAACCAAGGAGTTGTTGTTGACATGAAATGAGAGTGATATCTCTGAAAATATGTCAATGTTAAAGTAGGCCCAGTGTTTATTAAGGAGCACAAATGAAAAGAGTGAAACTAAAACAAAACAACAACCAGCATATAAACAAACAAAAAAAGCAGGGAAATATCTCATAGCTGAAGCTAACAGTGCAGCACTCTAATTTTGAATTCATTGCAGAAGTAAAACTGTGATGACAGAAAATCATTTAGTTCCAAGGAACCAGTTAGTTAAGATTTCTGTACCAGTGAATATCATTATAAGAAATAAATTTAAGATTATCTCTTCAGTACTGGAGCAATGACAGGGGCCAGAACCAGATCTACAGGGACACTGGCCTCTGTTGGCTACAACTATTTATATGGAACCCTTTGCAGATAAAGAACTGCAAAGGGCTTTTTAAGTCAAATGTCCATAAAAATTACATTTGGAAGGTAACTTGTTCCAAAATGTGGGAACCATTACTAAGAAAGTTTGATCTCCTTTCAGCTTCAGTCTACATTTGACACAATCAAAAACAGCTGTTCAGCTAATCCAAGGGTCCTAAATATGACTAAATAGAAGCCTGAAGCAAGCCAGAGAAGTACGGGGAGTAGGACCATTTTTCCATTCACAGGCCAAAGTGAGGATTTCAAAACCAATTAAAAGGCACTCACTTATTGCTGTATAGAGTGCATGGTTGTAGTCAAGACGACCTGTGATACAAAGGAATCTTTCATTCTCGTTAGGTCTTGCTTTTACAGAACTTGCTAAATGTTTACTGTTGGCTCCTTTATATCAGGACAGAAAGTAATAATGTTTACTCCAGCTGTCGATTAAAGCTTATCAAATAATCTCTATTTTTCTTCTTTTTTATTTTTAAGTCTGAAGATTAAAGCTTTTTTTTTTAAGTGCATTTTGTGTTTTATTGTGATGCACTTCTCCCTGTTCATTTATGAAATCATATAAAATACTCTACTAAAAGAAGCACTGAATAGAAAAAACATACTTAAGTTTCTAACATGCAGTTAGATCAACACAATCTAATACACTTTGAGTCTGTACGGAGCAGTTAAACATATGTTGGAGTGGAAGAGCCTTGGATTTTCTTTTTCCCTCAATGTCTTGGTCCCCCATGCCTTATTTACCTCAACAGGTGGGGTTTGTGAAACTCTGGGAGAAAAAAAAACAAATTTTTTTCCCTCTCATATGGGGAGACAAGTTTTGCAGCTGTGTGAGAGTGTTTACAAGTTAACACTTGGGGAGAGAGGAATGTCATCATTCTCAGATTCTAATACAGTTAAATTCAGATTCTTGGAATGAAGGATCCAGTTGTTAATTTTACATATTAAGGTTAGCCATGCCAGATATTATTATGGATAATAATCTGCAGCAATAAATGCCAAGAGATTTTGTTTTGCTCATTTGAGCTCCAAGACTTTCTTTGCAATGCCACTTTTCAGTTCCATCTGCAGTTCTTTTGGATATTTTTTTACTAGCTTTGTACATTTACAGTAGGAAGTAATCAGCATTTCTCACCATTACAGCCTGAAAACAAAAGAAGAAAAGAAATTCAGACAAAAAGCTATTGGAAAAAATGAAGTTCAGTTAAATCCATCATCACGAAATGGTAGAGAAATGGCACTTGTGTGAATCTGCCTAGATCAGACCGTCCCCATAAACTATGTAAACGTGCAAGAAGGAGACTAGTGAGAGAGGCCACATTACATCTATGACCACACTGAAGGAGCTACAAATATCAGGGAGAGACTCTACAACAACTTTTGCCCAAGTTCTTCATCCAGCAAAGCTTTTTTGGGGAATGGCAATTAGTAAACCACTGTTGAAGAAAACTCCATTAGAAAGTTGTTTGGTCAGATGAGACCAAAATTGAGATTTTTGGCCATAAAACAAAATGCTGTTTGGTGAACATCAACACTGCACATTACCACAAAAACACCATGCTCACTGTGAAGCATAGTGCTGTGATGATTCTTCTCAGCAGCAAGTCCTGGAAGGGTTGCAAAATGAATGCAGTTAAACATATTTCTGTCAAAAAGCCCTAACCCTTCAGAGTAAACAGGGCTTAATGCATATGTACATAAAAAAAAAAAATTCAGATTTTTATAGTATTGATACCAAATGAAGTCACAAAGACTTGAACACTGAAACACATTTAAAGACATAAACAAATATGGAGGGTCAAGTAAGCATGGATTCTAAAAAATATATATTTCTTTTGTTAAGAGCAGGGTGATAAATTGTTCAGGCTGTTTTCCCATCATTCTGCAGGAGTACAAATGTGTTTGCAGAAACCCCAAGTTTGCAGTGTTTATGCCTGGCAGTCTATTGTGTGCAGTTCTGTTTTGTGTTCAGGGAATTGTAGCTCTCTTTTTGGACACTGCAGATTAATCCTATGACTCAGCTTTTGTTCCATACAATGAGCTGTTTGGTCTTGTTATAAGATTACACCGTGGAGGAAATATCTGAAAACCACAGTGAGCTGGCCGGTAGCAACGGGGAGACAAAAGACTCTCTCTTTAATGGCCTGCATGGAGTTTATATTCATAGTCAGTCTTGATTTCACATTTGATTTCTATGTAGGAATGTTTTTTAGACTGCAGAATTAAACTGAGATGCAAACAACTAAGACAAAATTGACAAAGTGCAGAATTGAAAGTACTGTGTTGAAATATATAAATGGTCTTTGGTTCAAAGACCTCTAGTTATTCGCTCTGTATAAACACAAAATTAGCCCAGTTTTAATCTTTTCTTCAACAGCAAAGAAAAGATTTGCTGTTGAAGAAAATCAACAGCAAATCTTTTCAGCATCAACCTTTATGCTGTGCTTTGTGTCAGCATCTTATCTTTGCTTATCTGACAGTAAGTTCAGTCACTTACTGTACATTTTCAGAGTTAAATCATATGCATTTGTTGAAGGATGTGGATCAGGTTTTTACTCCAGATGTGTTGTTATTCTTTTTTTGCATTGAAAATTAAACTTAGTTTTGCAACTACGCCTGCAATTCCTACTTGATGGCTGACATCTTGTGACATTTTGTGAAGCTTTTGGAGCACAGGCTGTCAGACATACTTTGAAAATAAACACAAATAAAATATTAAAATTAAAAACAAGTAAAATATTTTAACTCAAAATTCATTCTGCAAGGTCAAAACATTTATGGTTTCTTTTATCTAAAATTCATTCGTTTATTTGTTATGCAGCTACATAGAATATTGTCTATTTCCCATCCATAAAACATACACAATACACATATTACCATCATATTCAATGAATTACAATATGTATTCTTATGTGGCTTTTTTGAGAAATTAAAAAAATAATTTAGAAATTGACCAATTTTAAATAGGTATTACAGATACTTTTCATCAAGCCCATAGTTCTGTATTATAATTTTTGGTCTGAGGTAATATTATAATTTTAAATGCTACGTTTTCATTAACTGTAAGTGGAAAGTCATCATAATTAACCGAAATAAAAGCTTTCAAACATCCATTTGTGTGTAGTTAATGTATATAATGTGTTTCACTTATTGATAAAGCTTCTGAAATAAATTAACTTTTTAATAGTATATGTAATATGTACTTTAATATATATAATATGTATACTATTAATGACGAATATGAGAGTCAATCTCATAGTCATCAGTGATTTCATTAATTTTTACCTTTCACTCACCTCCTCCTTTCCTTCTTAAGCCTTGAGTTGTCCTGTACTGTCAGGAATCCTGGGTTTGAGATCGCCATATGTATTATCATTCTTCAAAAATAAACTTCTTCTGCATTGTATTGTTGGAGAACCAAAATACAAGAGCTGCTAGATAAACAAAATTGGAAGTCATCGCAAAAATGTCTCAAAGTATTGTAGAGTATGTGCGAAGGGGAAACATGAAGATCTGGAGCCAATAGAAAAGAAACAAAATCAGAGACTGAAAACATCCAACCTAGCAAACAGTGTTTATATCAGCTGGCTTAGGATGATGTGGGTGCTGATAGACTTGGATGTATTTCTACTGTATAAGTGCAATAAACAAGCAGATTTAATTGATTTGCTGCACAATCAATCATTCAATCAGTAAAGGAGTCTGCTTTATGGGTAATTGATACTCAATACCATGCCCATTTTTCATCCAGATGGTTTTAAAAGACTTGAGGGCCACTTGAAGTTTGACTAATGAGAAACCTAATATTGACTGAGCTTATTAGAAAGACTATAAATAAAGGTTAACTAGGTGAAAACTTGCAATATAAAACAAAACAAGTTCAAATTACATTCTCATGCTGTCCCAGCTGGTTAAACAGTGCTTTTAGAATGACCCTTTTAATACACATCATGAATATTATTTATTTGTATCTATCTCTTAATATACAAATGGAAATTTACTGAAAATAAATAAATAAATAAATACACTACTACACTATTAACAGCAGCAATTCGCAAACACCTGGTGGAACCTTGTCATACGAAATATTTCCCAGTCCAACACACCTAAGAATGTCTGTAAATGGCTTAATAGAGATAAAGTGTATAAGACAAAGGATTAGAAAGAGCAGGAGCTTCTTAAAGAAACAAAGGCCCAATTTCTGGTGTCAAATCAGAAAGTCAAATTTCTTTTAAGTCACAAAGCCCTCCTAATCATAAACCAGGATGGAAGCTTAAAGTTATACAAGGAGCAGCCAAGCCTGGAGGTGATTTTTTTCATTTTGTTAAAATAAAACAATAGCTAAATGTATTTTCAACCTTAATCCAGGCGCCAACAAATTCTGGAATTACTAGGAGTGTACAGCAGGCCAACGCAACACTGCAGCAGAAGGTCTATTACTTCTCTCCAGCTGATTAGCAAAGCACCTTATCCGGTCGTACGGGAACAGTCCAAAGGCATTTGGAGCGTGTGGGAGACTGAGTCAGGTTTTAGTGAAGGTTCCAACTACGAGACCACCCGGCAGAAAACTGAAGAAAAGACAAAGCCGGACTCTAAAGTGCCATATGTTGGAACAGCAGAAATGTTAGACTCCTTAATAATTTATATACTTTTTAATCATTCTGGCATTTTGGAAATAATTGAAAAATTTAAGAAACTCATAAAAACAGGCATAACAAAAACACCAGTATGAATAAAAATAATAATTAATCACAAGCATCAGTTTAGAGCATTTTCATAACACCCTAATAATCACTTCAATGGAAGAAATATGTTTCTTCCTTAGGTTAATGAGTCATTTACTGTGTGATGTGAAAGGCTGGCAAGAAAAAGAAAGTGAGTCATGTCATTGAAAACAAAAGGAACAAGCAGTGTTACACAATTCCTTTGTTACAAAGAAATTTAAAACTATTTCCATTTATCCATCTGTTATCTTACATGCTTATCCCTAGTGAGGCCACCAGGGGCGCTGGTGCCTATCTCTAGTAGTGAACAGGAGAGAGGCGAGGTACGCTCTGGACAGGTTGCCAGTCCATTGCAGGGCAACACGGGCAGGACAAACAATCATGCACACACAGAGTTACACTTATGGAGAATTTAGATTGGGACTGTCAGAAGAAGCCAGAGCATATGGACAGAACCAATTTATGCCCAGGGAGAACATGGAAACTCCATGCAGAAAGACCCTGGGCCAAGATTCGAACCAAGGACCTTCCTGCTGCATGGCTGCCAAATGTGCAGCCTTGAAAATTTTTTTTTTATTTGATAAAACTTTTCCACACATCAAATGTAAACAGCAAATTGTACAATGCATGCAAAATTTTTACCGAGGGAAATGCTGGACTTCTTCATTGACACAAGTATATCACTGAGAGGCAGTTCAATAAAACACAAAGCAAAAGTGTGTTTTATAATATTAGTAATACATTCAGTTTTAAAGCGGGTGTTGACCAGCACTTGGTGGTTGACAGTATATATCCAGGATATATCCTGGACAGTATATATCTAGGATATATATATATCCTAGATATATATATATCTAGGATATATATATATCTATATAGATATATAGATATATATCTAGGATATATACTGTCCAGGATAGAAAAAAGGCAAATTTTTCCCACAAAAAAATTGCCTTTATTGTGGGAAAAAGGCAATTCAGATCAGGACTCAAACTGAGGATCATTTTGCTCCAAGGCAACAGTGCTACCACTGTTCATACAGTGGTGTACAGTGTACATGCACCACTGTGCACATACATAGTGGTGTACGTGCAGCACTGTGTACATACACCATTGTGTTTGTACAGTAGTGTATGTGCATACAGTACACCATACTGTAAAATCCCTTGTAGAGACCTTTAAGGTGCAGAAAAATGTGAAAGTCTGCAGCTGCTGACCTTAGGATCAGCCCAGTTTTCATGACTTTGTTTTAAGCTTACACATCCCAAAAGCTGGTGTCAATAGGTCTTCAGAGTTTTAAACACAAATCATGAAATCTGACTAACCAGAACTACAGGCTGCAAAGTTTTGGAGATGTTTGGAAATAGATCTTGAGGTTTTACAGGGAACCACTTTAAAATGACTCAAATAAATTGATTTTAAGCTGCTTTGGATACGACTCTTATTTTTCCAGCCTTCTATTAAATCTTTGTTCTGACAAATTTTGGATGCGTTTCAGTGTTTCACGGGCATTAAGCTGGAAATAGAGCCACGCATTTAACAATGACTCTGGTACATTTGACCTAAAGGACAATAGTTAAAGAAGCTATGCAAATATTTCCAGGAATCATTTCTGACAGGATTGGTGTGTGGGTCTATGTGGGACGACACAGCATGAGGTCTTGGCCAAAGGAAACACATGGCAGGCCAGTAAGTGAACACATGTCCTCTGCTTTCCAAGGCTGTGACTAGTTTTCTCCCTCTCTCCTCTTTTTACTTTCCACCACAATTGTTTGAGCTGGAAATCTGGTCCACATGCCTGAGAAACTGCCTCAAACTGATCAGTGGAAACTGTTGTAATTATCTCTCTTCCAGTTCCTTAGAAAATTATTCATACAATTTTAATGTTGCACACTTTGTCATTCTGAAACCACACACTTTGGTGCACTTGCCTGAGAAAGAATGAGATAGCTCAACACTAAGTGTTGCATATTTGGGAAATGAAAGGAGATGTATTTTTCAAAATGTCTTAGCTCCACTTATCTTACCAACAGTTTTGACCAGCTTCTTGTACCTATTGAAGAAAAGAATACATTTTTCACCATGGAGATGGTGTGCAGGGTCATGCTGTACAGTATTTGGCAGTTAGACCAAAAGGTTCAATTTTGGTCCAATGTGACTCATATTCTTTCACATATTTTCAGTATGTCCCTGTAAGACTTGTGACAAATTGAAACTAATTTTCTGGGGGCATTTAATTTGTACAAAATGCAACTCTCTTGTAAAAGCCAGATTAGTTGGAGGTTACAAATGGTAGTATTTTTTTCAAGAAATTCTTCCATGTGAACTATGGATGACTTCAGTTTGTCTAGATTCTAGAGTTACCTGGTGCCTACTGAGAGTTGTTGATACTATTGTTGTCCAGATAGACACTTTAGATTGACAGTCAAATCTCGATGGGTTTCCAATTGTGCCTTACTCTTTCTATTTTTGGAAGATAGATTGAGAAAAGGCTCCAAGAAATATCAATTCCACGCAGGAATCCATGCAGGATTTTATTTTGTGTTATCAGAGTAAGAATCAGAGCTGAAGAGAAATGCAGACATTTTAGATCCTGATTTGAAAACCGTTGAAAATAATGTACCAATGTCCTTCACAAATATGCACACTCTTGTGTTCTATCACATCAAATCAAAGTATAATAGAGGGAATTTTGTAGCTGTGATGTGGCAAAATATGAACACCCTGAAGGAATATGGGTGCTTTTTGTAAGGCATTAGTGTTAAACATCACACTCTTGGTTTCTGCCAATATCTTGTATTGAAAACCAGAAAGAAGTATATATTTAGTTGTAGAAGGAGTATAGTTCAGATCTTTTGGATGACTTCCCCCATGTTTTGTTTTAATACACATAATTGATACAAAACATAAAACGTACATGGCAGGATCTCAGACGCTGACCATCAGCCTTTATTTAAGCCCAACAATTTTGTAATGAACCAATGTTACTACTATTATTATAACATGTATTAAAACTATTGTGAAATAGAATAAGTTTTCAAAAATACATTCATACACAGAAATGTTATGCTATGACAGGGGAGGAATCATAAAGAGTGTGACTAATGTCGAAATAAAAGCAAAGGTGTGTGATGATGTGCTTCTTTCTTGTCTATGTAAATATCTAAATCCTAAAACCACCTTTAGACATTAACTCATAACCCATATAAATTGTTCTAAATCAAAGAAACCATTTAGTCTACATTTTGGCTAGACTCATAACAACCTTCCTTGAATTGAAAAACTGTTTTCAGTAAAAACATTACAGTAGCATGATTCATGATATAATGTTACAATTATACTTTGAATTTATTTAGTAGTTTTTTACTAATCTTGAACCCACAAAGAGAAACCATAACTATACTTCAGTTTGAGTTCAGTAGAGAAAAAAATAGCATTGTCAATATAAAAAAATGTCAAAGCTAAAAACAGAAAATTATCCCATAGTGTCAGTGAAACCCTTGTATTACATGTATGACAGGCCAAAGCAAGTTATAAATTAACTGCATTTGTTAAATTATAAAACTTGCTAATTTTCTTAACTTTTAATGTTGTTGGGCACATTGTGCACTTCACAAATGATCATTGTCGAACACAATAAAATACATGTAGCAGAAGTAATTTTGTCTGTTGAATTCTTATTTTATGGCCTAAAATCTGTTAGTTATTGAATTTCTGATGCCTCAAACCATGAATGCACCAACTGATCTATTAATCCTTCTGCTTTGGTCCGTCCATTGTAACTACTGCAGTAGTTATGCAAAGTATTCAGTCTAATAGCTGACGTGTAGTTTTTGCAAACACTTGTCTGTAGAAGGTAAAAAAGTACCGTGTTTTCCGGACTATAAGCTGCGTCTTTTGTCACACGCGTTCAGCCCTGCGGCTTATACAATGATGCAGCTTATTTATGCATTTTTTTCTAACGGCCACCAGGGGCGCTCGAGCAGAAAAGGTAAGAGTGAGACAGGGGGAATATATGTGTAGAGGAAGACGCAAGTTTAATGTAACTTAACACGTCTCAGTGCAAAGGAGGAAGATGAAGACGGCTCTCAGTGACTTTTATCAGCCCTGTTAGTGCTGTGCTACCGTGTTGCTGCTGTGTTAACAGGCACTGTTTGGAAAGAAAAGCTAAGCTATATTATTAAAACTTTGAAAACTCTTTCTGTGTACAGTCTGTATGTAGGCACATGCGGCTTATAGACAGGTGTGGCTTATGTATGTACAAAAATGTTTTTCCTTTAAAAGTGTACTGGGTGCGGCTTATACACTGCTGCAACTTCTGGCCAAAAAAAAAAGAATATTATGAAATATTCACAGAAAAAATTTAATTGTTTCAAATAGGTTGAAATCTTACTTTGAACGAGCTCACATCTTAAAAATACTGGCATTTCAGAAGGTGAAGCAATAGCTTTTTAACACTTATAGTTGTTTGAGGGAACATCAAGTGGAGGGTTAAGTTTGAGCATGTCTGTCCTCTGTTTAACAACTGGGTCAGATCTCACCGAGAGCCTGATATCTTGTTGCCAGAGGCAGCTGGAAATGCAGTCTTTTCCCTTATCCAAACTTCACAACTGTCTGCACAGTGAAATCACTGTTTTGACCTCACTTTCATCAAAATCTTCTCCTCTCATGTCTCGCCCATCTCTACTTGAAGTGATGATTTATGAGACTGCTACGAGATCAAGCATATAAAGGAGTTTTATTGCACTGTGAACTGATTTACAGTTTCGATAATTCATGCAGATTTTGTCTGAAGACAAAATACGACATGCTTGTTCAAAAGAAAACTGCTTAAGGCTGAATAAATGTAACTAAGCTGTGGCTATAAGGGAAACGTTTTTATAAATATTTTTCTTTTACATGCTTTTGACTGTCTCTGTAAAACACTTTTTTCTGAATTTCACCCAGAAATCTTTATTTCTACAATAAATTTACTTTACAGCTTGATAAAATATATAAATTCATACCTACAACTTTGCAGTACAACCTCTAACAGCTTTGGGTGTGCTCTTCTTCTCCTTGGGTGATGCTTGTCACAGCCAAACATCTGTATTGGATTTAATTTGATTTAGCACTACTTTAAGGTTACTTTCAAGTTCCTGCACTCACAAAAATTACTGGCGAAGAGAAATGCATTAGAGTGATTGATTGACTTTTGTGCTTATTTGAGTTCATCCCAGTGACCTGTTCAAACATGCGTATTCACTCCTTGCACCCTGAAAACACATGCATCTCGGCACACTGATAAACAATTCAAAAGTCAATGTATGTCTGCTTCCATGTTTGTTAAGTGTTAAAAATTTACTGTAATCAAAAGACGATTACTGTAATCACTTTTTGAAAAGAAACAGTAAGCCATTATTTTGGTCTTAGTACGTTTTCTGAAGGTAGAAAGTGAAGTAAAAGCACATAAGGATAATGCATTGTTTACAGTAGTATACAATAGAAGTTGCCTATTGAATGAACTGAACTTACATTGGAGTTATTCAAACCCTTAGCATAGTCACTTCTAAGTATTAATAAATAACCCACTTTTCAAAGTTTGCCAACTAAAGAAAAGTAGAAGATCCCATTTAAGGGCACTTCAGTATTTGTGGATTCACCTTTTGGTGGATTTTTATGTGGGACGTTATTCCAAACTATTTGCAGAAAGTGCATTTATTCAGTGATTATTTAGAAGAGAGTGTCTGAAATAGTTTAAAGAAAATGTATCTTGAGAAGCTAAAGTACCATATTTTTCCGCACTATAAGGCGCACCTAAAAGCCTTCAATTTTCTCAAAAGCCGACAGTGCGCCTTATAATCCGGTGCGCCTTATATATGTTTTAAAGTGTCTTAGAAAGACACTTTAAAACACTTTATTAAGGTGTTTTAAATGTAGTAATTTATTTCAGCCACTGGGTGGCTTCCCATTCATATTTGCTACATCTCGTTCATGGGTAATACTGTTGTTGGTTTAGTTCAGTTTTATAAATGTCTAAGAGCTGCATTTGTACTTTGTCCCGTTGAATATTATGGTCGTTTGGTGTTGTTTACTTGTATT
>CAEFZY010010984.1:0-14954 GCA_903066815.1 Brachyrhaphis roseni
GTGTAGAGAGTTTGAAAGCTCTAACATATTATATGCCAAAAATACCGGCTGTCAAATTTGCTTGTTTTTTTCCGAGGGAAAAAAATCTGAATTTTTGGACATGTTTGAAGACTCATATCTCCAGAAACTAGAAGAAAAGAGCTTTCAAATGAGACCAACCATAAGCATGTGGGAGTTAGTATACTATTTTTGTGACCATTGGCATTTCGGAATGTAAAACAATTGTGCATAAGCTTCTGGCGGCTTCTGGCGGGTGGATGTTAAGCACTAGAATGGAGCTCCTGGATTGGCTGCTTTGCAAACACCAGCCAATAGAGTGTCAGGTCTCATTTCAGCTTCCCAAGCTGCATTTTCATTCAGATATTTTACACATATTCTCCCCCCCAAAAAACCACAGAGGGGTAAATTTATGACTACTTTCCTCTAACCAGGCTCCAATGTGACAAACATGGAAAAAAAAAACTGATGAGAGTAAGACAATGGTTTTAATAAGTAGCCTAATATAAATCACAGTTGTTTTTAACCCTAAGGTCAGGCAGTAGAGGTCTAAATCTCATGAGTCTATATAAATCAGGAAATAACACATAAGAAAACCAATATTAGTATTTAATTTTCAACTTTTTTTTCTAATATTTCTCTTTCTTTTCATCAACTTATTTTGTTAGCGTTTTTGTACAGCACTTTGGTGCAGTTTTAAACCTGTTTTTAAAGTGCTATATAAATAAATTTGACATTGACATTGACTTTTCACATGTATCTTCAGTATCAGGCCTGTACTGAGAAATTTTCTGATGTTTATTTAGAGCTTCAGTACAGGGTTGAGAGCTCTAGCACTGCTGTAGCTGAGTCACTATATAGTGGACACAACTGTGGGTGGGTGGGTGGATGTTCCAGCTATATAGCGTATATCTTTGCGTCAGACAGTATTCCACTGAGGATGTTATTCAACAGTTACTGTAGCTGAGTGGGAGTGAAGTGAATTAGTATGGACAGTACAAGCTAGTGCACTGCTCCTTTAAAAGTCGTTCTGCTGCATGGACGAGGTTTCAGCTCTACCAGCTAATGGTCTAATTAAATAATTAGACCATTGGTGTGATTCTTTAACAACAATAATAAAGCGATGTCATGCTTTATTATTATTTTCATATGCTATTTAGAATTACTAATTGCATTTTCTGAACCTTTTAAAGAATATTTGTTGCAGTTGATTTTTTACATGTGCATCCCTAGTTTTTGGTAATGTAAGATTACCAAAGTAATAAGAATTTTTTTAGGGATGTTTATTCAATATCAAATGCAGGGTTTATATACAATTCATTGGTATTTGGTAGAATTACCTTTTAGGCAGTTTTCACATCTCATAGTCTGGTACACTTGATTCAATGGAGAACTAAAGTTTCAACATTTGTTACATTTCCAGCTTCTGTCATTTGCTTTCGCTGCACTGAGTCAAACCAACCAACAAGAACAGATCCAGAACCTTTCAGAACCATTACAGAACCCTTCAGAGCAGCCTGTTGAGAAGCTCTGTCTTGTAAATGTTCTTCTGTCCTTTGATATAAAAGACATGTTCTGTAACGCTCTGACAGAACCTTCTGACACTTTCTTTTTTTTTTTCATTATGCTTACTAAATAAGATTTAAACTGATTTATTAAGCATCATTTTAATAACTCTAATACACACACACACACATCTATTAAAAGATGTGTGTGTGTATAAATTTACACACACTGACTGCTGACTTCCTTCTCTAATCTGGCATGTTTAAAATAAAAATAATTCTGTAAAAACAACTAGACGTAAACCGTTGTGTGTTTAGTCTGATTTCATGTTAGCCACAGAGGAAACACACCATGAACACTTTTGGTGTGTGAGGTTTCTCCTGGGACTGCTGGTTGCCGGGCCCAGAATGGTACGTCACACTCTGCCTGGCGGTCCTGATCGGTGTCTTTGGCAGAAATCTGACGGTCCCTACAGAGTGGGATTCAAAAGTGTTTCTATTTATGGCTGCTTTTATCCAGACCTTTCATCATCGTCTTTGAAGACAAATCACAGAAACGGATGAGCTGGATGACAGAATGAATTTCATGATGGATACATCTTCACTACATATTCTATCCGGAAATATTTGAAGAGATTTGTTAACCCTTCGGGTTCTCATCGGCGAGCTATGATCCGACTGAAGTTTGCCAGTGATATCTAATTATCATTCATGCTGTGGTGTTTACACGGCGTTTCACAGGAAGGTGAAGGCATGGGATGTGGCACGGCTCCTTCAGAAGTCCTGAATAACTGAATGTTCAAACCAGACAGAAAGAGATCCACATCTGCAAAGAGGCAGGAGTGAAGCGAGTCGAGGCCTTGCTCCTGACGCTGTCGAAAATACAAAAAGGATAATTAATGAATCCCTGATCATCCTTCTCAGGACTCAGCCCCTTCCCTCTCATTTATTAACTCCTTTGGAAAAGAAATCTCTTATGTCTTAAAATAACCTGAACTTGATAGCTGAGCTGCATCTTTCTTCCTAACTCTCACTCCAGCTGCAGAGCTCTAAAGTGTTACCATCAGCTCTATAATGTTGCTCTTTGTAAATAATTGCCCGTTTTCGAACTCCACTTCATGCTTTGTGCTTTGTCTTAAATGAAGCCTTTGCACAGCAGTTATAGAAGTAATTAAAGCTCCAAAACCAGAGGAGTCCAAACTGTCTGGCTTGGGAGTCAAACATGTCAAGTTTAAGTATTTTTGTTTTTTTTGTTTTTTTAACAATAAGCTAAACGAGCAATATTATACTGAAGTAAGCAAAGCAGTGTGATTTGTGTAGACAACAAGTCCATCAGACGTAGATTTTCGAGAAAAAAGTTTCTTCCAGGTTTGACAGATTAAAAAGAACACCAGCAATTCATAATCATAATTTTTCTAAAATATTTTTGGTCATGTCTTTTTTAACAACAAAATATTGCCCACTGTTGCTTTATTTTGACAATCTTAGCAAAAGAAAGCAGTAGTTTGTTCATCATCTTTTTGTCTGCAATTTTAGTTGTGAACTACCAGTGTAGCAGGTTTGTTTTTTGTAAGGTTGTTAGGAGGCGGGGTTTGATATTGTCAGAGGGAGGAGGAGTGGGAGGATGGGTGTTGAAGAAGACTACAGAGAGAGTGGGGAGTTTGACTGCAGATAGAAGGTGTCCGGGGGACGTCCGACATGATTACAGTAGTCTCCAGACAAAAACAGGAGACTTGATGGTATGGATAATCTTGTGGTGCCTTGACTTGTTAATCTTGATTTAAATTATAAGTTTTATTAATACTTTCCTCAAGCAATTATTATGTCATTTATATCCAAACCTACACCAGCCTAATACAATCTTTAAACCACTCAGACTTGTTGGTGGGAATGTTAGACTACAAGAATAATCTTCTCGTTAACATATTACAGAGCAGCTTAATGCTGGCTGCTGTGACAGTGTCTGCTTTTGTACCAAAACAGCCTCTGATAGTTTCTTCCTCTAATAACTTTGTGTGTTATCTGTTACACTTTGCTTCACGCTGCGTTTCAAGTTAACTCGGGTTTGCTGTGATCATGAAAGGCCACTAATCAAGGCAGGCAAAATGGAGCTGAAATTAAACAATAATAATAATAAAAAATTTTTTACTTCTCACCATACATGCAAACTCATTACAGAATTCAAAGACTGAAAATGCGTATCTGTTTCCATGTTTGTTTCGCTTTGAAAATATTCTAATTTTACAAAGACAGTGGCGAAGAATCACTCAGCGTTTTATCTTCATGGTCACCAAAATCTGCCGTAAAATAAATCTGCATTTACTGCACATCAAATATCCAAAATCAAACCTCTTTTCTTTATGGTTCCTGCTTTGCTTTAGCCTATCAAATTAAAGTAATGCAGCTTACTTACAAAGATGATTTTTATTAGTGGAAAAACAAAAATAAAAGACTGTGTTGCTTTTTCATTTGTTTTTCTGACTGTTCCTACGGAGGGCCCTTTGAATCAGCTTTGAGATGCACAGATAACCAAAACGAAGACATAAAAACAAGAACAATACGAGCTCACCCATCTGTTTCAGTTCAATAATAAAAAATCACATAATTCTGTTTAACATCCAAGGGGTAAAAACGTTTTCACAGTAAACTGTCAAAATGGAAACATGAAAAAACGTCTTTGATTGCTATAATGACAATAAATACTTTATTTCCATGAGTTTCTGACAGAGGAATAACTAACTTTAGTTTTACTCTGCTTCTACAACATTAGAACATTATTCCTAATGTTGTAGAATTAACATTATTCTAATGTAGAATACTGTTCTACAACATTATTTCATGTTGTAGAACATGGAATAATGTAAAACATTTAATGTCACAAAAAAGCAACGTCAGAAGAAACCTCTGAGGGAGTGAATACTTTTCACAACACCATCAAAAACCATCTACTTCTTCCTCTGTACCTCTTTTTAGTCTCAACGTTGCCCTACTGTGGACACATATGCTTTTTTCTTCTGAATTCAGAAGCTAACTCATGCTAACAACCATGCTAAGGCAGAGGACTTTGATTTTTTAAAAGATAATTCATCTCATATTCTACTGTCAGGTCATATTGATAGTTTCAGCAAATATGTAGAAAATGTATTTTTATGAAAGTCACATACAGCAATTACATTGGAAACAATTTGCTGCCATCTTGAGGTTAAACTTATGAGACTAATTATTCTTGATTGTGCTAATTTGCATACCGAAGACCTATTTAAGCATTTGCTTAACAGTAGCTAATTGTGGATTTCTGTTCCCTGTGTAATACTAACTACATGAATGCAGTAAAGGGTAGGTAGCCAAATTCTGTGTATATTTTCAGGTACTGTAGAACTTCTGAATCTTAAAGCTTTTGCAACATCACAACTTTGGAGGATGCAGTGGTATTAGTGATTCATTTTGGAGCTCAGATTTCCAAGCCTAAAAACAGCTGATACCATGTCCAACACAAGCACACACACACACCCCACCTCTCACTTTCACTATCACAGCATCACTGTTCAGCTGGTGCAGGAACAAGGTGACGCGTGAACAGGAACAAAGGAAAGCGTAATTGGATCTAGACCAACACAAAACACCCATTCACACAGACAGTCATATCGGCGCAGTCGGAGTATCAGGTCGTTTGTCTCTCTTTAGCTCTCTCTTTTTCAACAAGGTGGAGCAGCAATGGCACAGTGGATCAGGGTGGAAATGGTGCAAACAATTACTATGCTGTTGACAGCATGGCTGCTGCCATTTCTTCAAATAAGGAGGTGATTGCAGTAGATGACTTCATCAAGTGGGTACTTGCAGAAAACAAATGGAACGGGTGGGGAAGTGGGGTGGTCAGGTTTATGGCCGAGATTTAGCTTTGACGAGATCTGGTGTGAGGTAACAGTTGTGTAACACATCAGTCTGAGTAATGTGTGCGATGTGATGTGTGGAGCTGTTCACCAGGAAGAATGGAACGCCGTTTCACTCAGCGACCTGCCACCATGACTCCCCTCTATCACCCTGCCCCCACCCGTACCCAGAACCCCCTTTCTTGAATAATTCTGCCCTCTATTGACAATGTTTCCAAGGCAGGTGATTTGTTTCCACAAGCAGGGGGGGGGGGAATATTAACAAGCACAAAGAAAACGCCAGTCAACAGTTAGATTGCTGCTACAGAAAATGGCATTGTTCAAGGCCGAATGTCAAGTGGGCCGCTATCTAATACCTGTAAATAATTTCCATTTCCAAGGCATCAAAATCTCTGACACTTTGATAGCGAGTATTAGTTTCAAGAATTGAGATGGATTTTTTCTGTTAGCAGATGTTCGGTGCCTGGAATTAAAGTCCTGCGAGCACAACGTGGCCCGCGCTTTCCAGAAGAATGTAGCTGGGAAAAGGTCATACATCAAATTGAAATCCTGGCCCAATATTAGATGTAAAGTGAGAGCTAAAGTGTGGAGTGGCAAGGCTGAGAAGTAATAAAAAAAAAAAACTCATGCAGAGCGAGACACGATGGGCATTTGAAAATCCTTGGAGCGCTAGAAAGTATCTTCTAAAATATGGAATCGCTCCCAAATGGTTCATTCCTGAAGGATGAAAAAAAAATCATTTTGTATGTATAACTTTGAAAAGGTCAGAAGAAGAGCAGACAGGCATGAGAGAACTTGTGAACCATCAAGAGAACAGAAAAAGAGGCAAAGCACTCATTTCTGAGGCTTTCATATTCTCTTAACACTTAAAGGCCCAGAGACTCAGCTGTATTGTATGTGTTTCATTGTGTGCATTTAAATTGCCCTGTGTACTTTCTTCTGCTCATTAATGAAGCAGAAAAGTGTTATGGAATATTGACATGATGAGGGTAAAGGATAAGTTCTGAATGCCTCTTTCATGCTGATCTCTTCTTATTGTGAATATGTTTATAATGAGCAGCAGTGTGGCTTACCGTTTTCAATTTAAAATTTCCACTTTAAAAATAAAAATAACAAAGAAATGTAGAAAAGCTTAAGGGGCTGTATACACATGCTAACATATTTTTGTAGTTTTTTTTTTTTTATATTCCCTCATAGTAAAATCTTAGTTCATTTGTGTAACTTTATGAATATAATATTAAATTATTTTTCATTACCATGTACTTTACTGGAAATTTAACAGAAGTGTGTATACTTTTGAGATCCATCTTTTAAACCCTGTTGGAACAGCTTGTGATTGAGTTTTAGCTTTATTTCATTGGATTATATCAACATTGCACATCTTCATTTATTTATATTTTTCCCCTTCTGTTGTCTCCATTGCTTTCCAGGTGACCCAGCAGATATTAGGTCATGTTTGGTTCTGGACTTGTTCTGGTGATGTCTTGGTTTTGTTGATTTGGATGTTTGAACTCACTGATGATGGGGAATATTATCACTCTGCTGGTTCAGGGTTGCAATTAGTCATTATTTTAGAAATCAATTATTCTATAGATAATTCCAACAATTAATGGATTAAAATTTTTACCAAATCTTTAGATTATTCCATTCTTTCTTACACAATATTAGAAATACATTTAAAGATGCAAATAAATAACTTATTAGGTTTTTTAAATGAGAAAATAAAAATGTTATTGCCTAAACTGCAATGACAGCAAACACCTGACCATTTATAGCACAGGATGCATCTGCAACTACAAACATACTTCTAACATGAAAAGCCATTTCTGCTTGACTTATTATCAATACATGACAGAGCAGATCTATTGATCATATTTTGGATTAACCAATTAATAACTGAATATCAAAACAGGACACATTTTATTTTATAGAATTTGAACCAGGTGAAGCTAAAACTGCCACTTGAAGAGTTCTAGGTAGAACAGATGATCTTAAATAAAAAAAAAATCTATATACTTCTGTACAATTTTGGCTCAATTACTTTCCTGTTTATGTTGTACTGTCAGCAAAATGGGCTTCTTTAGAATCTGTTTACTCCAGCTATTGATTAAAATCAAGATAAATGAGTCATGCAGAGAGTATTTATGTTTTCCTCCACTTCTGCTGAGTGTCCACTCAGCGTGGGTGGAGTTTGACCATGGGAACAGAAAAGATTCCCGTCAAAAGTTGTATGAACACCTGCTTTCTCGCAGTTTCCAAGTGAAGTTAAGAAAATAGTGAGAAAGTGGGCTTGTGTGCGGGGGGGTGTGCATGTGTGTGTGTGATGTGTTGTGTTTGTGTGTGTGGGGTGAAATATGGTTCATAGCTGCAAGGAAACATATAAAATTGGACATTTTTAATCTTTTTTTGCACTTCAACTTGACTGCTGGGTCAAATTGACCCGAACAGTATCTATGTATAAAGTAGACCCAGGGGGGGCTGAAAATGTGTAAAATTAATAAATTTTCAATTTCTATGTAGAGTGCATCTATTAAGACAAATAGAAAAAGTTTCATGCAAAAAAAAATACTTTCAACTATTTTTAAAAAATGTTTAAACTTTAAAACGGGTCAATTTGTCCCGGAATATAATAGGAGGGTTAATCAATTACTGAACTATTTTACGGTTATTCCAATAATTGATTCATCACAATTAGTCTAGTTAATCATTTCAGCATTAGTTGTTTCTGCCAAGTATATCTTTTGCAATTTTGGTCCAAAACTTCCAGTTCAGTTTCAAATGGCCATAACTGCATGCATAACTGCATGTAGAACACAAAGCAGCAGGAATGACTGCTGCATCTTCTGCATTCCTGCTAACCTGTTGGCAGAGCTTTGATTAATTTCCACCTGGTCTTCTCAGTAATTCTAGAAAAACATCTGACATCTCAAGACCAAATATGAGGCCCTGGCCTCCTCTGGGTCAGGGAGGATTTACTCTTACTCTTATCATCTCCAAAAAAATGTCTTTCTATATAATTTTGTAAAAAATAAAAAGATTCATTCATTTTTACCAGCTTGTGTGTAGAGATGTCACGGTTGCCAAGGTGACAGGACATATGCTAAGGTAACAGTGGGAATAAAATATGAAGTTTGACTGTCCAGATCCACCTGAAGCTGCTTACTTCAGGTCTTAATGATCTATGAAGGACCAGGCCTGAGTCTACAGGGTCGTTTGAAGGACGCCACCCCAGAATTTGGACACACATTGCATAATACGATTATATTCCATCCTTTATACCTGTTCTGAAATCTGCATTTAGCGTGCCTTTAGATGTAGCTGCAAAGAAAATGCCAGTAGGACATATGCTGTCTGCTTACAGTTGTCCAGATTTACTCAAGCTGATGGCATATGTCTGCCTATGAAGACTGAAGTAATTAAAAACCTGCCTCAACAAGTATCACATGAAGGTTGAGCACACTTTAGCAACCTGCTTAAATTTTCTTAATATATTTCTTGGAACAGATTTGTTTGGTTTGTGCAGTCTGAGAGTAGAGGATATTTATCACATTCAAATTGGAAAACTGCTTTTTAATTTGTTCTCTGAGAGACTTTGTGACACTAGTACCCTTCATCAGCAGTTAGAGTGGAAACGGCTGAGAGAGAGAGGAAAACAGCAAGTTCCTGAATCAAATGCCACATGTCTGCATCAAAGATAAACAGTCTCCATATATAAGGCTGGCCATTATACTAGTCACAATAACCTGGCAGGAGTGTGTACCCTTTTAAAAGCCACTTTACGCTGCTCCATAAAACACACACACACACACCCTGGGAAGTGAGCCACATCACCAAATTAAGAGGGTGAATATGCCTTTAAGTGTGTGTTTTTAGCCTTAAATTGATTTTAATGATGAATGGACCTTCCACTAAAATGTCACTGATTGATGTTAGTCTGTCTTTAAGTGCGTCTTAAGTGGAACAAAATGACTGAACACAACACAACATACAGTGGCAACAAACAATATTACACATCTTGCACATTAGTTCTATCTTTCCCAATTCAAAATTGTTTGTGCTTAAAAAACAAAAATCAAGAATCAAAGCATTTTAAATGGCTTAATAAAACCAATATTTGAGTATTTCATTCTGATTCCACATTCAATAATATTTTTAATGACCAAGGTTTTCTCAAAATTTAATCAACCCCCTGAATAGAACTTTAGTAACACCTCGGCTGTTGTTGATGAAGATAATGTTTAATTGCGTGTTTGATGAAGAATTGCTAAGTCAGGGCCATTCACCAAAACTGTTCACCGTGGCAACCGTTTTTAAGGCACAAGGTTCTTTCTAATAGAGCAGAAAATATCACAAAAATTTTATAGCATCATTAGTGCTGCAGCAGTAAGTAAAAATAAAGGAAAAAAAAACAAGTGTTGCCTTTCTGGTCTATAAAAGATAACTCTTAAAACAAGTGCATACATCATTTATGGAAGTATAGAGCTGTAATCCAGTCGTTATTGGGTATAGTGTACTTCTGTTAGTCATTACACCCACAGAGAAACAGAAATACAAAGGATTACTGTATTTTAAGCTATTTTACTGTAAACACAAATATGGTCCATGCAAAAAGAGTTTACAGTGTGTCTTATAGGTTAAAGTACAATTCAAGAATGATGCAAATTTGGCCGCTGATGAGGACAGACTTATTCTTAATTAGGGTGAAATATTTCAATCTCATTATAATAATAAAAAAAAAAACATTCACAAAGTATTCATCTTTTAATAATCACACTTTTCAGTATCTCTTTAATATCATAGTCAATAGAACCACATCTATCAAGATAAAGATTTTTTTTATTTTTTTTATCTCAAACATTCACAGCAAGGATTTTCAAAAATAAAGTGGCCCAAATCCTGTTCTGATTGCTGAGAACAACTAATGTTTTGTTGCTTTGGGCCATGTTTGCAGTCAGGTGGTTTGGCACAATTCATCCATTCTATTGAACAGCAAAGTTTAGATCTAACAACAAGCTTCTACAATGTGGGATCATTTCATTGCCCCATTATGAATGGCATTATAGCAGCGCAGAAACTCAGTCTGCATCAGGGGAGGCTGTGAAGGCTGTCAACTGTTTTGTTTTTTTGGCTCATAAACTGTATAAATAGATTATTTAGGATTTCATCTTTATGTTTATGTGTAAATTTTGAATTGTTTGTGCAAATTGTTTACTTGGGGAATACTTTTCCCTAAAGCCGTCTTCATCACAGCCCCCACCCTTCCTCCTCATCCTCCCGCCCACTGGTGAGTCAGGAATTGTTGCGAGCGTTGCCATGGTGACTGACGAGCATTTATTGATAGCATTACTCAGCTTTCACAATGTGGACAACGCTGTACTTCATATTGATACAATTTGGCAATATACAATGAAAAACTTCTTTGGTGCAGTTGATAAAATAATATTTGAGCACACAGCAGTTATCTTGAAGGTCCTCTTCATGTGTCTCTCTAGAGCGAGGGCGCCCAAAATGCGGCCTGGGGGCCATTTCTGGCCCTTGGTCTGATTTTATGCAACTGTCACTCATGAATTAGACAAATTTGGCTCTTCCAGAACAGGCAGTTGATGCAGATGGAGACTTTTTATTTTTAACCAGCATAAAAGCATTGCCAACATATTTTTCTTACAGTGGAAATTGTAAAGTACTTGTCTTTTTACATTCAGGCTTTTATAATACGTAGATCTATGTCTATCCAGAGATTTTCACAAAAACACAGACTTTACTGCGCTTTTTTATTTAACTTATTAAACTTGGCTAAATTTAGCAAGCGTTTTTATAGAAAGCGACACAAATACTAGTATTATACTGAGAATAAAATAATTTAATAAAGCCTACAAAAAAGGAAAACTAGATGCTTTTATGTTAATGCAGCAAATGTGAAAATTCTTTTTAAGCTTTTAATCTACAATTATTGATTCTTGTTTCTTTCCTACAAAAGATTTTTTTTAAATCCCACTACTTTATTTGCTTAATTTTGGTTAATTTATTTGATAAAACGTTTGGACACCCCTGCTCTGGTTTCTATTGAAACAGTATTGGCTGGTTGACTTTGACACGTGCGATCTAAAACATCTTGGACATGGTCAGCAATGTGCTGAAAAGTCTCTTTTATTTATCAGTTGTGCTTTGTGTAGGCCATGATGGGGATTTTCATTTACATCAACATATTGTAGTCAAACAATGCGTGGGATACTTGTGCATACATGCTTTTCTGATTGCACTGACATTGATTCTCTATGGCTTGGTGAGGAGAGTGAGTTTCCAGCACAGTAGCTTTCAGACATTAGTTACAGTTTAGGTGTCACCTAATCTACAACACAAAGAACACAGTGTTTTCTTGAATTCTCATCACAACAAAGGTATAAAAAGATCAACTGAAAGCTTGACAGGTCACCTGCTCAGAGAGAGCTGCCTAACCAAATCCCCGGTGCCTTCAGTGAGCATTAGGCAAAGCAGGGTGTTTGTTTTTGGTTCATAATAAAGAGCGGCTCAGCGTTATCTAGCCCTGACTAATGCACAACTTTGCAGTCTGCACATCATCTACAAAGGAGCGTTGAATGTGACTCCGTAGCTGGATTCAGTCCGCTTGTCTCTACAGTTGTAAAATGTATTTTGGTCACAATGTGGATCTCTTCTGGAAGATAAACCCAAGCAAATAAGAGTCGGCTTGATGAAAGCAAAGCACATCTGCCAGTGTGGTTCTGGCTTTTTATAAATTAGAATCTCACTGAAAAGATAAGTCGTCCTTTTTTTGAAGGGATAAGCTGGAAAGGAAGCTTTTCATCTTTCTTTAAAAAAAATTAAGTAGAAAAAAAAAAAGATACCCTTCCACTATTTAAAAGGAGCAGGAATCAAAGCTTTGCTTCCAATGGGAGTTTGGCAGCAAGCGTCAGAATGTACAAGAAACACTGATCCTATAAATAATATACTCTTATAAAAAGGTCTGATAAATGCCAGAAATTCTGCATGACAGGTTTACTAATATAAATATATGTCCATAGGTTTATGTTTGAATAACAAAATCTGTTTAATTATTTAGTCACACATTCATTTTTCAAACCATAAAAAAAGTAAAAAAAATTGTATCAGACAAAGATATCTTGACTGAACAAAACGCATAGTTGTCATATGATGGCTTTGTTATTGAAATAGGGAAAGAGAAATCTGTCACTTTATAAAAGGGTAATAAAACCATTTCTGAGGCTTTAGGACTCCAGTAGAACCAGTCAGAACCAGTATCTATAGATAAAGAAAACATGGAACAGTGAACACTTCCAAAAACGATTCACTTACCAAAGAACTCTAAAGGCCTTCCTACATACTCGGACGTACTCATCCACACAAAGGTACCTTTCTACAACATGTATCCACACAGTGTCACACTGTGCAGCAGGAGACAGTGTTCATATCAACCTGTTTTGTATGTGACACCGAGCTGATTAGCTTAAGTGTCGGTGAATCCGGTTGCAAGGACACATGACAGTCACAGTAACTGCGTTTTTTTTTTTTAAAGTTTTTTCTTTGGCTCTAGTGGCTTTCATTTGACAGTGAATTGACAGGAAAATGGGTGATAAGAGAAGGGGGAAAACATGCGGCATAGGTCTCCAGGCCAGGAATCAAACCTGCAACAGCTGTGTGGAGAACTAAGGCCTTCCTAAGTGGGCTGTGCTTAACCCCTGCAACACCATAGCACCCCACAGTAACTGTTTTCATCACAAACGAGCACAAAACGTTGTCAATATTCCACTAGTGTTGAAAAAGCTGAATTTTGCCATTGAGGTATAAGCACATTTAAAATCATACATGAATATGTTTGTTCCCACGATAAGTCATTAGAACATGCCAATCCATCATCCTCCTACCACTTCTGGTCACCTTTACTGCCAGCAGTAATATCCAGTTGTTGATGACGTGACTCCTGCAATGCCAACAAAATGTTTCCATTGCAGTTTTGTTTATATATATGTATATAAATCTGAAATGAGGTCATTTGAAATTTAAAACATAACCCAGTTCTCTGGGTCAAATCGAAGCAAAGTGGTGATAAATTAAGGCAGGTGTTACATGCTCACATTTGCTTCCATCTCCTGATTATTTGTTGTTTTTATTTTGGCACCTTTGAAGGTTCACTGGGGGCCTCAGCCAGCCCAAGTGTTTTTAGCTGGGCTGGTGGTACACCTGAGATTGATGAGTGATGCGTGGCGTGTAGGAAGCTGCTGCAGCAGCAGAGTTTTGGTATAGAAAAATAATTGAAAGTACGGGAAGGCTTGGAAAGTACCTTCACTGCAGGACGGATCCACCCAGAGGGGAGCGTCGGAGGTTTTTGGCTCGGATGAAGTTTGTTTTCTTTTGTTTTGATTTGTTTTTGGAAAATCGGCTGGACGCTAAAGAATTTTAGCACCAGGGAGTTACAGCCTGCTAAGACCAACCACCGACAAAATCACGAGTGGCGTGTTTTTAGGAAAAGAGAAAAACTACACATTTAAAGACAAAAAAAGAAACTATTAAACGGAGCGCTCGCCCTTCTCAACTAATATCAGCTGGTTGAGGAACTCTGATCGGACATCTAAGGTGAGCCCCCACCACACTGTGTGTTCGGTCAGGTGCCCGTTTTGTTTTCTTTTCTCTGTTCCTTTTGTCTACATCAATATGCACTTATTGTTGCAGCCCTATTCTCCTGTAACCAAAAAAAAAAGAAAAAGAATGACCAAGGGTGAGAGTGGCGGTACATAACAAACAAGTGGGGGCTCGTAGCTTTCTGTTGAATGCTTTATTAAAACTCCCCAACTTGCGTCCTAACAGCATAAGCTCAACGTTTAGATTAAGTTCAGTGTGTGTAACAAATGTGATGATGACTCTTGACATTCGTGACGCACATGAGAAGTTTTTCCTTTGCCTAAATGTGGAAAAACAGAGTTTAGGTTGGCATATGATGATTTATTCCTCTATTTTTGGGTACAACGCACGGTGTGAGATGATTTGTTGCATTGTGACCGTCCAATTGGCTGTAAGTGGGAGTTTGAAAGTTCAGTGATCAAACTTCCTATAGCATGTATCAAGAAAGTGCCAGTGAGACAGACTGTATCGCTGGCAGATGAGACAGGATCCAGCAACGTTCTACAGAGTCCTGCAGAATTTTCCTTTAATTCTGACTTTTACAAGAGGAGAATTTGAATAAGGATCCCAATCTTTGCTTAAAAGTAACACTTGAAACTGTTGCTTTTCCTTGGCAAACTAGAGCAGATGAGATAAAACATTAAGTACCTTAATGACATCAGTGAGAAAAGTCAGAAATTATTACTACAGTGCATTACTATTGGTTGGAGATGACAAAAAAGGCATCAGTAGCTCAAATAATTACTAGCACATTTAGCACTTTGAAACAAATCGGCTTATCTTGCCTTACTATTCCTCTACTCTTACAGACATCATAGAACCACAAACAAAGCACCCGCTTCGGATGTTATCATCCCATAGAATGGCGATTATCAGTGGTTATCAGCCCCATTGAATGGCCTCAGTT
>CAEFZY010010987.1:0-19951 GCA_903066815.1 Brachyrhaphis roseni
AACATGAGCAGCCTCATCTCTGATCCAAGCTCTCTGGCTTTGATTAGCTGCTTAATGAGCCTGCCGTCGGTATGCTGTGGTCCACAGGCGCATTCTTTGTGAAGACGCGTACACAAACGCACAAACGCCTGCGGCCACCTTCAAACTTTGGGGGTTTTTTTTGCGTCCGAATCACAGCACCGAACAGAATTATAGACAAAGCCCATATGCTTTTGTACAATCAGCCAGGCTGTGGGTCAGCTCCAGCTTCTAAACACTGTTGTTCTCATTTTTCAACTGCTTTCACTTTTTTTTCTCCCTTTTTCACACTCATAAAATCTTCCCCTTAACAGCCTGGGATATACTCCAGTACCCAAATGCAAATGCTTTTACTTAAAGTGGTGAAGCTGAATGAAACAGGGTTAGTTCAAGGGCAAATTACCAATCTAACATCTCCTCCTTTTCCTTGCCTGACGCTGTCCACCCTCATAAAATATCACCAACAACTCGAACACACAGGTGACATGAGCAGCACTCCCATTTCTGACTCAGACGCTGACTCACCAAACAAACACAGACACACACACACAAACCTTAACTCCGTGTTGAAGATAGCAAAAACAAATTTGCTGGACATGAAGCCCTTTTCCACATCTCTGAGCTTTAAGTTGTCCAGAGGAAGCATGTACTTCTTCTCCTTCTCCTGGAAAAGAGAGTGTGGAAAGATAAAATTTGACAGAGGCACGCAGAGTAAAATATGACATCACAAAAAAGGCAACATTAGTGTTGATAGCAAGAGGCAACAGAGACTGAAGCAGGTTCATTTGGGGGCTAAAGATAAAAAGTTGTCTGGTAGTAAATACATCCCACTCTGCCTTAAAGAGAGAAGGGCCAGGAGACGGGAGGGCAAGGAGAGGGGAGGAGGATTTGTTGACTACTGTATTAATAGAGCCTCTCAATTATACAGTACTTTCACAGAGCTATTTCACATTGGGTAATGTTAGAACCACAAACTTTAACAGATTTCATTGGGTTTTTTATGCGATGGACCAACACCAAGTTGTATTAAACTGTAAATCAGAAAAATGACACTTTAGGTTTAGGTTTCCAAAGTTATTTTACAAATACAAATATGAAAAGTTGTGCATGCATATATAGTGAGCGCCTTTTGCTTTGATATGCCAACATAATGTTCAATGAAGGGCTCAGAAGATTGTGAAAGAATATTAGTAAACATCATGAAGACCAAGGACCACTCCAGGGAAGCCAGAATTAAAGTTAATTTAAAGTAGGGTTAGACTGTAAAGAAAAAATCAGAACTTGTAAAAATGTACTGAGGATTGTTCAAGGCATTCTCCAAAAAAAGAGAGGCACAACTGCAAACCTGTAAAGACATTACTATCCACCTAACCTGACATGCCGGAACACTAATTAACAAGAAAAAAACAAAACAAAATTCAGGCAGACATCTCTGGAGCGGCTGCGGGAATCCACAGCACAGGTGGGAGAATCTATCAAGGGGAGTTTCTACATACATGACAATTCTAAAAGATAAACTATTAGAGGTTGGAAAAGGTTTTAAATTTAGGCAGAAGCTTTTTCTACATTTTCCCTCATCACAGCCTTGTTCCAAATTGAACTAAATGAATGCCTTTCCTCAAAATTCTACACAAAAATATCTCATTATGGAAATGTGGAAAAACTATTTGAATTTTTTGCTAATTTGATCCAAATAGAAAACCAATAAATCACATTTATGCAGACTATTCACTGCTGTTGCTTAATACTTTGTTGATCTGCTTTTGGAAGCATTTACAGCTTGAAGTCTTTTTGAAATTGATGCTGCAAGCTTAGCTCACCTATCTGTAAGTAGTTTTTTCTTTGCAGTACTTCACACACTCCATCAGGTTGGATGCAGATGTCTGTGCAGACATTTCTTTTTCCCAGATCTCTTCAAAGATGTTCAATCAGATTCAAGTCTGGACTCTGGTTTGGTCACTCCAGGCGAGTAATTCTGAAATTATTCAGAATTACTCATGGCCAAACTCATCTTGGCCATGAGTTTGGGTCGTTGTCCTGCTGAGAAATGAACCGTCACCCCCAGTCTGAGGTCAAGACTAGTCTGACAGTTCCTGCAGCTGCAAAACATTACCATAGCATGATCCTGCCTTCACCATGCTTCACTGTGGGGATGGTATTGACCTGGGGATGAGTAGTGCTCGGTTTTTTAGTTCAATCTTTGTCTCATCAGACCAGAGAATCATGCTTCTCCTGATCTGAGTTCTTCAGGTGCCTTTTGGCAAACTCCAGAGTTGCTGCCATGTGTCCTTTATTAAGAAGTGTCTTTCGTCTGAACTCTCTACCATTCAGGCCCGACTGGTGGATTACTGCCGGTGGCTATCCTTCTGGGAGGTTCTTCTCCCTCCATATAGGAACACTGGAGCTCTGACAGTGTGACCATCAGGTTCTTGGTCACCTCCCTCACTAAGGCCCTTCTCTCCAGATTGCTCAGTTCAGATGGCCGACCAGCTCTAGGAAGAGTCCTGGAGGTTCTAAGGTTCTTTTATTAACCAATGATGGCCACTGAGCTCATTGGGACCTTCAAAATAGCAGGACTTTTTCTGTATCCTTTCCCAGATTTGCGCTTCAAGACAATCCTGTTTCTGAGGTCTACAGACAATTTTTTTTTATTTCATACTTGGTGTTTGACCTCTGACCTGCACCTTAAATAGACAGATGTGTGCCTTTCCAAATCAAATCCAATCAACAAAATTTACGATTTAGATTGTGGAAACATCTCAAGGATGATCAGTGGAAACAGCTTAATTGTGAGCTTTATGAGCTGTGATTGCTTACGCAAATGTCATGTGTTCATTTTCTACTATTAATGAATTTGCAAAAGACATTGACAAATGTTTTTTGCAATTTTTTTCCACATGGCCATAATTAAGTATTTTGTGTACAATTTTGAGGAAAGAGATTAATTATTTGGAATAAGGATGTAACATAGCAAAATGCGGAAAAAGTGAAGCGGTGTCAAAAAACTTTCCGGATGCTCTGTACAATCAGTGCTGGTTCAGATCAAAGCATAATCATGTAGTAGAACTGTACAGTCAGAGTCTGGGCCCACATATAATTGAGAATCTGTTTCAAGACTTGAAAACTGACATTCACAGATGCACATGCAGCAAAGGACTAAAAAAAAAGTATAGAGATGTTCAAAACTGGCTGAGACATACAGCAAAAACCCTGAAGCTATAATTTCACGTGGTTTTACCAAGTATTGACTTTTTGGGAAACTGAAAGCAAATGGGTGCCACGCCTTTGCTTTCAGATTTCTATTAGTAAAACTGTTTGATATCCATGTGTCATTTTCCTTCCACACTACTTTGTGATGAGCCATCCCATTATAGCTCAATAAACTAAATTAAACTTTATTGTTTTAACATGACAAAAAGAGGTAAGCATACATTTCAAGGCACTGTTTATGAGATAATTCTTCTGCTACCCAGTTACTCACTCACAGACATTTCTGTGAGTGAAATGTCTCACCACAGAAAAGAACCAAAGAGACGTCTATAAGTTTCTACACTGAGAGTCTTGAATGGCAGAAAACAGCTGAAGGAGTTGAGAAGCCGGTGTGAGGAGAACCAGACGGTATGGAGGCAGGGTATGATGTCGAAGTGAAGAGGGGAGGGCAGAACAAAAAAAAAAAAAGCAAGAAAGATGCCGGGCCCACATGTGAAAGTCATTACTCAGGACTAAAGCTCTAACACAACATTTCTCCTGAAATGCAGCCCTTCCCCCTCATTCTTCCCCAGCCCCTCTGACTAACCTTGAGGAAGAGGCCTTCCAGAAAGAGTAGTCATAGGAACAGCCATGGATGTTGTAAAACAAATAATGACATCCATAGAAAGTTGGGTACTGAGAGGATCTGCTAACTGTCCTGGATGCTCTGTGAGTAAAGATGTGCAAATACGCGTACTGAGATTTGACACTACATTTAGGTCTTCCCTCTCTCAGTGCTCCCCTGAACCCTATGACTTTCTTCCTTTTCTCCCCTTTCCTTTTTTTTTTCAAAAGAGGCCCACTTCCTGTAACAGACATTGAAAGAAAAAAATGACAGAACGCGATTGGCACTAGTACAGCAACATCTGGGATCGCTTTAGAAAGAGGGGAGGGGAATGGAGTGAGTATAGGGTGCTCTGATGGGGTAGAAGTAGAAAGTATAGATGTAAAAAGAGAGGAGGAGGACGGATAGGGGATGACAAGAGGGATAGAGGGAAGTGAATTTTACAAACGTAGACAAGGAAACTTTGAGGAACATGGAAAGCAGAGGAGGCAGTGAAGAAGAAATGGCGAAAAAATCCAGACCACAGCAAAGTTGATTCCCCATGGGTTCCATCAACCCATATATGGCTGCTAAGTTCCTCCCTAACTCTCTCTCCTTCTCTCACTCCCCTTATTTCCTTATGCCTTCCCAGAGTGAACAGGCAGATCTCTGGCTGAATGAGCGAATGTGCCACGTCAAGACTGGATACTAGGCTGGGACACAGTCCTGCGGACAGCCGGCCCGAAATACGCCAACATCCGTGCAGGACAGACATCCATTGGAGTGGATGTCTGATGCACACGAAGACCTCTTGCTCCCTCGACCCGGCGTCCAGACCGGATAGCGGGAAAAGCAGCTGAATTATAGAGGAAACTTTTCGCCAACTCTTCCTCTGGCTTCTGGAGGGAGAGCTAGCAGACGACCACTGATGGAAAGGGCGAGGCCGGAGAGAGGGAAGAGAAAACGAGAAAAGGGGTCCTGCTCCGTCATCCCAGTGTTCAGACTACCTGTTCAGGATCTTTCTGGTGTACAGTAGTCTGCACATTGGTTAGACTGTGCAAGGAAGAGCATCAACAGCCAAGACATCAGCAGCATCTGCTTGCAAGGACATGACAATTAGCACGTAGTCTTTGCTCAGGCAACTATGGTCTAGCATTGTTGGTCTAGCATTGTCGTGTTGTGCAAGATGTGCAAATTCTTTCAACAGTCTATTCAGTTCTAATTTTTATTACAAAGAATCAATTCAATGTCAAGACAAGTGATATCAATTTTGTAGATTTTTCAGATGTCATCTGTAAAAGTGAAGGAATGTCGAAGTCAGAGAGTATAAGCTAACGGAAGAGAATGCATGACTTAAAGTGACTACCATTGTGTTAATCCCTTAGTATTAAATGTAAACTTCTTGCATCAAGACTGTGTACAGCAACCTTTTGGGGGTTTTTTTAGCTTTTTGTTTGAGTTTCTGCATGTGGATCTGAATTGCAACACAACAGCTCTTAATCATAGTTTTTATTTGCAGGAATGTACCGTATGTTGGTGCATATGTGTGTGGAAGTCGTCTTCTGTGGTATCAGAGCGGTTTGCTAAGCACTGTGCATCCAAGCTGTGGTGTTTGAAGTCGTCCACTCCTTTTCTTTGAAACTAATGGATTTGTGATATGGAACAGGCCTCTCTCACACACACAGAGGAGTAGCATCTAGATTGAGTGTATATAGGCATGAGCCGTCTGTTTTTCTTCAGGATGCCTGGTGGAGCCCTGGCAGTGAAATGGGTGCAGGAATGTGTGTCTGCTCAGTGTGCTGCTCAATTTAAACTCTGAACTATTATTCTAGGCCCTCGGTATGAGGTCAAGGCAGGGTATAAATGCATAGAAAGCAGATGCAATGCACAGCTGCAGTTTTTTTTAAAAGTGTGGATACTTGTAATTAGCTGACATAAGGATGGTGGGAGAGATGGGAGATGGAGTATTTGCTGTGGAGAAGTTGAGAAAAGAAAAGGTGGGACTGAGTTGGAGGGGTTGGGGAGGGTCACAAAGAGGAGGTCTGCAGCATAGGTTCAGCCATGTGGGATTTCTCTGGGCAGATCTTGGACGCTGGTGTTTGGACAAAGCTTCAGATTTTCCAGCCAGGAATGTGCACAGTCCCAGAGAGACTGCCAACCACAGAGGTGGGGGGGAGGGAGGCTTGGGGAGGGGGGGAGTGAGCCAGACTGAGAGAGGCAGAGTAAAGGAGGAGTAAAAGGCAACGGAGGCCCAAGAAAAGAGAAAATAAAAGAAGGCAGCAGTCAAAGAAAAGAGAAATGTCTGTGGAGGTAGTGCGTGGGCGGGGGAGTTACGAGGGCGGGAACCGAGTGAGAGAAGAAGCAGAAGTTTTGATTTGTGCAACTCTCTGTGCGTGCGTGTCTGCGCGCGGGTGTTCACACAAAGGACGTGGATCTGATCTACTGTGACAACATGCGTGACTGAGAATGTAATCAGGCCTTCCAAACACAAACAGCTGATAAACCTCAAAACGGGGAGGGGATGCGAGCGTTGACCAAGAACTTGTCCGGCAGTGCCAAAATCCATTGATGCAACTTAGGTGCAGATGGTAGCGAATCTGACTTCTGCAAGCAGCAAGACATTGTTGTTTTGATGTGACCAAAGGGCGCCTTTATTTATATCATTCCTAGCAGATGCTCTATGAGTAAGTAAATGCTTAGTAAGGTCATACCAGCAGAGGCCTCTCTAACACACACAGTGTGTGTACAATGTGTATGCCTGGGGCTGCATCTGGAACGCTGCGTTCAAGCAATCCACTGTTTATCTGAAAAGTGACCGTGTGTATGTCTGAGTGAGTGTATATTTTTCTCTGCTATTTACATGCCACTTTGTTTACATCAGAGCCAACATGTTCTCTGTATGCTGTGTATACAACTCAGACCACTCAGTGTTAGTGTGCGCGTGTGTGTGTGTGTGTGTCTTAGTTTGGCTTGGGGCAGCTCCAGCTGTGTCAAAGTGAGCCGCTCCAAATGCCTGAACTCCCAGAAGAGGAAGAAAAGGAGGAGTAAAGGGGGAACGAGAAAGAGGGGAACTGGGAGGAAGATGGGGAAGTGGGGGTGTCGGAGGAATGAATGGGTGAAATGGTGGGGGTCAATTGCAGGTCCAGGTGGCAGGAGAGGAGAGCAAGAGTTAGCAGCACAGAGGAAAAAAGCTTCAAGATGCTCTTTCAGTTCTGCAAGTAATACAGTCATAACTTTTCTAAAGAGACAGAGACCTTAATTAGCTATTTAACATGGTCTTCAAACCATTCAGCCACAGAGTTTATGCAAAAGCATGCTTCGTAAATGCTCAACAAACCACGTTATTCGAAATTTGATTAGGAGCATTACTATTATTTTTCCTAAGTTTTAGAGTGTTGATTGAAATCTTTGCTGCTATGCCTTTTTCCATCTTTTCTGATCGACATCCCAATACTCAGGCTGTCCCTTCTTCCAGTGTCATCAGTGACCGGATAAGACTGTTGTGGTGTGTCTGCCTGTCTACACTTGCTGTGCAGACCTTCTGCTCCTGTACAGCAGGCACAGACAGGCAGACAGATGGCAGCCCCACTGACATCAGAATGGCTTGACCACCTCTTCAAGCTGTGATCACAAAAGTAATAGCTCGTCACTCTGTCTAATTCCCTGTGCTTAACCACTTCAACATACTGCTCCAAGCTGTGATGTGTGTTAATGAACTTTGGGTGAACTGACTGGACTGCTGATTCTTTTGAAAAATAAAACATTTGAACATCTGGGGCCTCACCTCTCCATCTTTGTACCAGGATAGGCTCTCTGTAGAGAGGATGAACCAAAACTCCTTGGCTCCACCTTTCATTATGCCAATGTTACTGATGGTGAGCCAGCCCTTTTGTATGACCTGAAAATCAGCCAAGAACAAGAAGCTGAGAAAGCACAATGACAACACCGCGGAAAAGTAGACAGGTTTGGCTTGTTGGAACCAGTGAGACGCTAAGCAAAGCAAATACGGCGGGGAAAATAATAATTGACCATCTCAGTAAATATATTTCTAATGGGCACAGTGAGACTCACACCACATGTTGGTGACAACCCAGGCAATCAATAAATAAAAAGAAACTACCGAAAACATTTCAGAAAATATTTGTAATGAAGTGGGGAAAAAATTAAAAAGAACCGAAACAAAATGAGGTGCAAAGACTTATTGAAAGCAAATAAAATAGCTGAAATCTATCATATTTACAAAGAATTATTGCATCATATAAATTCAAACTAACATAAGCTGATTCAGATCTAAATGGGTGCCAAAAACATGCTTCTTATTATCAAAGTATCTCACAAGAAACATAATAATAGCTAACAGTAAAGAATATCACAACATTGTTTTTGGAAAAAATACAAATGATACAGGTTGCAGGCATAATTCTAAATTTCTAAATGTTGGATCATAATCTAGAAGTGAAAAAAAAAAACATTAACCAGCAGCAACTGGATTCTCCTTGTGAGATTTCTGACAGTCAAAAAGAATAATTAGAATAGCTGTAAAGAGAGCTGCTTATGGAAGAGAGCTTCATAAAAACTTGGACTCAGCAATTAACAGTTTTTCCATAAAAACTATAAGCTTTGTACTTAACTATAATGACCTCTACATAAATTCACTGCACAAGACTCCACTTAGGAAGAAAAAGTATATTGAAGCTTGCTACAAAATATTTAGAGAGGTTAATTTAGCACAGACGAGACCTAAGCTAAACCTTCTGGATATATTCGTCATGGACCGTAATTGGAGCAGGAACATAATTGCACATCACCCCAAAAGTCCAATAACAACAGTAAAGTTTGGAGGTGGGAATATTATAACATCACTGTTTTTTGCACATACTTCTAGTATTGCAGGCTTTCATATAATTAAAGAAAGAATGAATTTAGAAATTTTACTTAAATGTTCTCGATGAGAATGTGAAGATAAAACAGCAGTGGATTTTTTCAACTAGATAATGAGTCCGACCACAGAGCCAAGTGCAATTTTAAATGGTTTCAGCTAAAGAAAGTAAAGCTGCTCAGGTCAATCACCAAAAGGTTGAACTTAACACTTGAGTGAATAATTCTGGAGCTTACATCCCATTATTACAAATAACATAACTTAACGAGTTGACTAATTTATTCAATTATTTTTAATTTCTTTGTATGTGTTTATCGTTTGGGTTGTCCCGACAACTGGTCTGTTTCATTTCATGTCAACTGGCCATTTCAGAAATAAGTTTACTTGAAAAAACACTGATAGCTTCAATGATTATTCTCCCCACAGTAACACAGAGAGAATAGACCTTGCTGGTATAAAAAAAAAAACAGTAAAACTGTTTAAACCTAAGTGAAAAAAAGAAGATTGTGCAAATTAGTGAGTTGCAAAATGCATCACATATGTTTTCTGATATTGAATGGTGCCCAGAATATTTTACCACCAGTTAGGTTTTAGTAATCAAAGATCTATTAAACAGGTAGAGACTATGTAGTAAGCAAAGACAGGAGTAACAGCTCATCTGAGAGAAAAAAACAACAACAACAACAGGAAGGAAGAGTTCAACATGGGTGACAGACAATGCACTGTAGAGGAAAGATGTGCCATGAGTAAAACCAGAGGAAGCAGGACATAATGCCATGATGTGGCACATACATCCTGCAAAAAACCTTGCATAACATCTGTAGATATTTTAAAAATAAGAAACGAACATCACATGCATATTGTTACGGTAGGGCAGTGTAGGTATTGCGACTGAGAAAAATGTGAAGAAGTAACGAGGTTCAACAGAAGCAGCATGCTGACCCCTAAGCCCTGGAGCCTGAATCTGGCACACAAATCTTTAAAAGTAGCGGCAGTGAAAAAGAAAAACAAAAGCTAAAAAAGGATTTGTCTCCTACTATTCGATTCGAGCGAAACACCATACCCTGTAGAAAAGCAGAAGACAAAGTACCACCATTAACGTTAACTTGGCTTTTTTATCTACTGCGTTTTTGAGGATTTCTCATAGATGCTGATCTTTTCTAAGCTAACTACTGTAAAAGCTCTGTGATAGATTGTGCAAGAGCACAATGTTCTTTTTTTTATTTTCCCCAGGCCGTAGTTACAATCTGCTGCTGTTGAACAAATACTGTCAGCTTCATACGTCAAGGTTCCCGATGCAAGGCACGGGAAATGTGTTTTCCATTATTCCTGCTTTTGCACAAATGTGTTACGAATAAATCATAGCAGACTGGGACAAAAAAAACAGTCTTCATTTCTGGGAAAATTCAAAAACAATTATGGTTTCATTGCAGGACCCAAGACTGCAGGTCATACAAAACAAGTTCACTTGAAGCTACCAGAACAGAAAAAACTCCCATCAATAACGCACAACACAATAATATAGCTTAAGACATAGTAAAACGTAGAAAGATTAAATGAATCCAATTTCACTGTAAAATAATTGAATATTACAAGATAGTTCAGTTGAAAATTTCTTTAAAAAGCATGTTTGATCCGTCTTAATTTCTGTGAAATACGGCAAATAACAAGAAATTAATTTATCTGCTTAAACCTCACCTGGTTCCTCGCAATCTGTACTGACGAGTTCATGTTGCTTTGGCTGTTCACTTGATGGGAGCTGAGAGGGATAAATAGCACATATTCTCACTCCTTGTTTCAACTTCTATTTCCCAATAATACAAATTCAGCAACTCACTAAGTGAAGCCAATAAAGTCTTCATGTTTGGTGTTTATGTAGGCAAGCTGGATGTCAATAAGTAACAAGACCTAAACAGAGGAGACATTAATCAGAGAAATGGGCCGTTATACACGTTGTTATTTTAGCTAAATTACCTAAAATATTTTTCTTTGCACTGTGTGAGTGTGTGTGAACAACCTGGTCTCTGCATTTATTTTCCTGCTCTCGGATTTCAGTGATAATAATCCTCTCCGTCTCTTCTCGCAGTTGGGGAAAGGCGCTGAGCTGTGTGGAAGAAACAGCGGAAATCACATATGGGGCGGCTTTGACACCATGTAAATATACAACAAATGCACACCAGACATGCAGGGTGTCTTTCAAACGTATTCATAACCTCTTTAACACCGCCACATTATTTTTAGCAATATGATCACAAACCCTTGTAATTTCTCTGGATTTTATGTGACAGTCTGAACCAATGTACGACAAGTGGAAGGAAAATGAGACATGTTTGTAAAAATTTTGTTTAACAAATTTTTGTCTAAAAAAAAATGGGCAAGGATTTGATTTGCTATATTTCAGGCATCTCTGTAGACTTGGGTTGTTGTACTGCTGGAAGTAGAACATTTGTCTCAAGTCTTTCAGCTCCATTCATCCTCCGACCATCTTTTATTGGAGGAAAAAAGATGATCCCTACTGAAAAAATGGCATCCCCACAACATAATGCTATCTCCTTTGTATTTTACTGCAGCAACGGTGTGTTCCAGGTTACGTCTAGTGTTATTTCCTCCACACATACAGGCCAAAAGACTTTACTTTGGTCTAATGTGACCAGAAAACATTCTTTCACAGGTCGCTGTGTCTCCTGTATGGCTTGTGACTTAAACAATAAATCTTCTTGCCACTCTTCCGTAACAGTCAGATTTGTAAATTACGGGACTAATAACTGTCCTGTTAACAGATTCTTTCCACCTTATCTGTGAATCTCTGCAGCTGCAATAAAGTAATAATGGGCCTTCTGATAATTTCCCTCTGTTTGTCTGCTTTCTCAGTTTTCAGGGGGCAGCCATTTGTTGCTAGGTTTGCAGTTGTTCCATATTTTCTACCTTTTTGATGATGGATTTAAGAGTGAATCTCTTTTTTCTTTTTATTTAACACTACATTAAATGTTCCCAAAACCTTATTGTTAACCTGTCTGTTGTGTTCCATTGTCTTCATGATGTGTTTGTTCTCTTATGTTCTTTACAGAAAACTGATTAAATTGCACAAGGATGGATTTCATTTATTACTTAGGTGATCTTCTAAGCCATTTGGTTGGACTGGATTTCATTTAGAGGTATCAGAGTAAAAGGGGCTGAACACAAATGCACACCACACTTTTCAGACTTTTTTTTTTTCATTTTTGTGAAGAGAGAGTTTAATGGGTCTGAACACATTTGCAAAGTACAGCATTTTCATACCTTGCTAATACACTGGTAAACAGTCGCAATCAGTTCCTGACTGACCATGTCAATGAATTTAATGCACGGCCCTTTAAGACTTGTTATCTGTTTCTTTACTATGGCTTCAAATGCCATATCAGGTGTAAACAAGCCTGTCCTGCGAGGGGAGAAAAAACATAGAATTATATTTTGGAACTGGAAACTACAAATGAGGAAGGGGGGCTGAACTCTGTACTGCACCTGACTCCATGTATGTTTCGGATGGCATAGTTGATCTCCCGGCGGAGCTTCCTCTCGTCAGACTCAATCTTGGTGAGGACATCACATTATTACAATTCAACATTACAGCTACTGAGGGTCATAATTTATCAGAGAACAGTTGTATAGCTGCTTGCCAAGTGCAACTCAAACACACATACCTTGACCAGCTCATTGGGGAAGCGTTCGTGGAAAATTTGGTTGATCCTAGCCCCTCCTGAGAGTGTCACGGTGTCCACTTTGTCACCGGACCCTTCGATTAGCTTCTCAAAGTCAACAGCCAAACGCTGAACCAACCTAAAGACAGAAAAACACATTGGACATCCACATACACATCAATACATAAGAATAAACACAAAGAGCGACTAACTGTAGCAGTGTCTTGGTCCTGCATGAGGCATTGTCCGGACTGAACTTCCTGTATTCTTCAGCCTTTTTATTCAAGGCCAGAAGCTGGCTCTGTAGGTGGCTACGAAAGGCCGGCAGCGCTTCCCTGATGTGGTTTGTCAGTTGCTGCAAACAAGTACTGTCAATGCTCAAGTGCAATGCGTTTCTGTTCCCAAGTGGGCATGCGTGAATAGACGTTAACCTGGTTAAGTATTCTTTGTAAATATGGGGTCCCCATGCGTTCAGCTATGTGTTTGTAGGCTGGATGGGACAGAAAGAAATCTCTCTCTGATTCCAGGGCTGCCATGATGTCCTTGTTCCCATCAATGTCCTTCTGACTGCGGTTCACAATCCCTATGTAACCTAGGGAGGAAGAGGTAAAGCACAAGCAATGAGCACTGTAGGCAACGCCAACAGTAATATGAGGAACATATATGTGTATATAAGTACAAGCTTTACTATGCTTCTTGTGGAAGTGAGTTCGATGTTTTTGTTTATTTTAAACAAGTGTGGGTCCATGTTTACTGGCTCCACATGTAGAAATGTGGTGACAGTAAACCAGTGGAGAGTGGACATTGAGGCGCAGCAGTCTGCCGAGAGTTGATGCTGTTTTCCCAGCAACACTTTTGTTTGTTCGGAGTTTATTTTCAGATCATATTAACTTTCTCTTCAGTACTGCAGTCAACCAAAGATGGGACGAATTACCTGCGCAGCTCTACTACGAGGAAAAATAAAAAATAAAACTTTTTCACTTGATGTGAACTTTTTCAAGTTCAAGTTCACATCACTTGAACCTTTTCACCCCTGTACACGTTACATTCGCAAACTTTCATGATTTAATCTGGTTTTGATGTCAGTAATTAAAAGGAAAATGATATGTTTTGTGTAAATAAGAAATTATTTTAAAAAATTGTCGAGTGCATATTATGTGTGTATAGCCACTTTGACTTTGATACATCTAAATCAATTGCAGTGCAACCAACTTCCTTCACAAGCAGCTTCTACACCTGTGAGTAGTTTAATATTACTGTAAGTAGCTATTCTCAGAGGTTTGTTAGGTAATAAAAAAAATACCCCAAGCTTCAATAACTAACTGTTTAATTCATCTGACAAGGGAGTGTGGCATAACTGCGAATGCACAAATATCCTGTCAGCAATATAACAGTTTGGGTCAAAGTCTTTTCAACAGACAAAATGGCCTAGTCAAAGTCTAGACTTCAAATCCAACTGATAGACTGTGGCAATATTTTTGAAAAAATGTATTGTTCTTTATCCAGCCTGACTAAGCTTGAGCTATGAGGAACAATTTCAGCCTCCAACCAAATGATACAGACACGCCCCAGAAAGAGTTACAGCTTTGATTGCAGAAGGTGGATCTACAATGTATTGCCTCGGGGAGACTGAATTCAAAAGCATGCCACACTTTTTATAAAACACCAAAAAAGAAATGTAACCATGCATAATTTTCTTTACAATAATGTACTATTTTGTGTATGATGATCATAGAAAATTTACAACATGCTAAAGCTTGTAGTTGTAACAAACTTTTCCACATAATGTGGAAAAGTTTGAATGGTATGGACACTTATGCAAGATAGACAGTCTTCTCATGTGAGACAAATTCAGCTTGCATTTTCTGATGTGTCCTTGGGAACTTTCCCCTTACAGCCATTTTTTCCCCATTATGACAACAGTGAGAAATGTGTGTGTATGTATAACAGAGGGGCATGTTGTATGAAGTGGGCCAAATCCCTGACTTAGAACAGTGATAGATGTAATAGCAGCAGACTTCAAATATAATGCTGCAGCTCAGTGCTGCTACATGAGCACTTATACCAGTGGGCTCCCATGGCTAATGGATTGCCACTGCAGGAGAAGCATGAAGGATCCCAGCAACTGGAGGTGCTTTACTCATTCTGCACACAGACACACTCTCTCCCTCACACACTCAATCGCCTGCAGTCTACATTGTCCACATTTCTCACCCCTACTCAACAGCAATGTAGATTATTACAAAGTACAAATGCATGCATGTAGGCATGAGCTACACACTATTTCAGTTATAATAATAATAAAAAAGTGGGTAAAACTGGAAGTGTGACAAATTATTTTAAAAAAAGATCTTTTCTTTTTGTCAACACACCTCTGCGTAACGGGAGCAAACGGTTTTCTAGTATTTCCTTGGCATCAGTTCCTTTATCCATTAGATCCAGTTTTGTGATTACACCAATTGTTCGCTGACCTGGAGCAAGGAAAAACAAACAACTATATTTAAAATTTTCGTTTACCCTATATAATATCAATGTTATATCAGCTTTCAAATACATTCTAAAACGTCACCAAATATTTTTTTTATTAATCAGGAGGATATTCTTGTAAGATATGCTTATTTGTTTTCACACAGTTTCCTGGTTTGTTTATTTGAATCCCCATTAGCCATTGCTGGAATAATGGCTACTCTTCTCGGGGTCTACAGCATTAAAAAAATAAATTTATCACAAAAACAGTTACATACACTTAACATAATATTAGAAACATAATATATTGATTTATAATGTACAATTACTGTTGTGTTTTTTCCACTTAGATTCCCTGTTGCACGTATACCTCTGGAACTAGCTTTCCTGTTCCATCTGTAAGAATAAATCAGCAACAAAGCTATTATACAAAGACAGCCTCTGCAGTAAAGCTTTAAGATGGCTTACTATCTGAGTCCTAGTGTTTTACTATCAATCGTATTGATTTTAAGTGCTTTACTCAAGATTTCATAATGTCCAGGCCTGTCTCATTATGATTGATCTGCCAGTCATCCCCCACATAGATGCAAGTTACCTTGCGGGTCAACGTCTTTGGCCAGCTTAAGTGCATCTGAGTTGGCCAGGTCAGTGTTAGCGGGCGTGACAGCCAGAATAAGACAGTTTTCCTTACAGATATACTGCATGATTATGTCTCGTATCTGGTACTCTATGTCTGCTGGCTGGTCTCCCACAGGTACTTTGGTGATGCCAGGCAAGTCCACGAGAGTCAGGTTCAGCACTTTAAGCACAGAAATAAACACACGCAGGTCACATCTATACCAACTATACCAGATATATGGTATCTAGTGGATGGGTAATGAGTAACACAGAAAAACAAACTGAGTTACCATGAGGTGAGTAAATCTTGAGGGTGATGGGAAAAGGAGAGATGCCTTTATTTGATCCTGTGAGTCTGCGTGTCTCTGACTCAATTTCCCTGCGGATATCACCGAAATCTGTGAACTTCCTTCCCTTGCAGTGGAAGAATTCCCCATATTCTTGAAGGATACACAGTAAGCAAAAGAAACATCAGTGAACATCATCAATAGAAGTCTGCTTGACTCTCGTTATCACCAACAGAGTGCTAAGGCAATTCTACTAATATTTGCAAGCATTTTATTAAACGAGAAAAAGTAAAGGAGTGTTGAACACAACTCCGGCGTTTTAAGGTATAACATATGCTGCCATCTGGTGGTAACAGGGAGGACGTACTAGGGAGTGACACATGAACTGCATCTGTGATGTTTACCTGCGCTTGAGTTTAGGAGCTGAAGGATTAACGGTCTCCGTGTGACAATTCCTGAACCCCGTGGAAGGAAGTCTCTGTTAGATAAGGAAGATCGATTTTGAAAAAAAAAATATGCAGACACACCCACCCATACACACGCAGACAGACAATGGGAAAGCAGCAGCCAGTGTTTCAGAAACATGGTTTCAATTCTATTTGGAACAAACCAAGCTATGACAATAACGGCTATGATGATATCATGATTTCCTCATATTAAGCGTCATGCAATTTACGCAGCATTTACAGAATAAACTTGATGGCAAAGACCACAAAAATGGTTTTCACCAAACATACAGATCATTGTTTGAGGAAAGTGACGCAGAGGGTGCAAAATAACCCTCCCCTTTCCTATTAAAAATCCTATTCAGGAAGTTTGTTTTACTACATCCTGTAGCTGGTCAGACAGTTCACTACAGAAAGGGCTGTCATAACACAATCCTGAAACAAAGGCCTGCAAAACAGGGCTTAAAATATCAACATGGACACAGATGGGAACTAGTGTGTTCATCACAACTGCTGCTTCAGTTTGCTTTGTAACTTGTTCAAACAACCACGCTATTCACCAGAGAGCAGAAATATTTTTAAAACCTTAAAATCTTTCATCCGTCTAGGGAAGATGGGACAAAATAAGGCTTTGTTCGGGCCATTTCTATTCATATGAATAACTTGTAAGCTGACTAGGGTTGTGCCCCAGGAGTCACGTTGACCTCAGTCCTCTTTACCCCCTTCAACAAAGTCTGCATGTGAGATAAACTGCTGCTCTGAGTGCCGTCACACCGCCACGTCTGGTATCCACCACTTCACACTGGCAAACATGTACAGGACGCTCTGTCGGACTCCATTATGTAGAACATACAAACACTGGGAGGTGCCTGAAATATACGTTTCACTTGAACATGTCCTGGTCGCTGAGAGGGCCTCATTGTTTTACTTTTGACCATATAAATCACCCCACAGTACTTTACAAATTTATGCATGAGACTTGCGGTGTCAATAGATTTGATTATTTGTTGGGGGTTTTTTTGGATGGAAGATTAAAGGAATAGAAGATAAATTAATAAAGACTCAGAAGTAGTTCTGAGCGTGATCAATACAGATACATACAGATTTTTGAAGGACAAACCATGAGTCATGAGCTGTATCTCTCTAAATAAAAAGAAAATATTCAGAGTGAGACACAAACAAAAGCTGAAAAATCTAAACTAGATAGCTACAAATTAGGCAGAAGCTTAGATCATATTCATTAGACCTTTTCTATTCCTAACTCCATACACTTCTTTTTACACTGTAAATTAAGAGCATTAAATTATTGGCGTTCAGAAGTATTTAATAAAATGTAGCAGTGGTGGTTTTTAATTTTGGTGGTATAGCTTTAACGCTCAGAAGCCCAGAAATAGCTTTCTATTTCCTACTTGCATGTCCAGTCAATAGGAAGTAGCCACCACCTATGCTGCGAACAGTGGAGAAAATATTGCTGTTGGCATATGTTACTGAAGTTGGTATATGTTTTGAAGCTTAGAGAGGGTAAAATGCAGACATTTTACCATCTCTAGTTCAGTATTTTGCATATTTAGACGAGTCAGATGTCAAAATTACTTCACACTGAGCAAAAGATTTTATGACACAATTTGAGATTTACAAAATATTAATTTTTTTTGTAAATACCAAAGAGAATTTGAATGCTTTTATGCCATTGTTTACCACTTTATATTGAGCAGGCTTATATTGAAAGCAATATATTTGGAAAAGGGGGATTCAGATTTTTTTTTCAATGTGTCTGACATTATGCATAATAAAATGTGTTGGTGGAGCAGTTGTTAGAACTTCAGCTTGCAAATTCTGTCCCATCCAGCTGGCACCTTGCAAATGTAATTGGTATATATAATGGACAAATAAACGTGTTTTTATTTTGGTGCAAATGTGCAAACAAGAGCCTCTCTTGTTGCTGCCTCGTGTGCTCACCCAGCACACGATTCAGGTTAGAACCACCAATACTAAATTGTGGAACGCATAGCATTTATCCTTTGTCTTTTCAGTATTTCTCCAAGTTCTACAACAGATAGTAATTCATAATTTTTCTTAAGTGGCAAGCGTTTCTTCTCTGTACGGTCAATGGAAACATCAGTTATCTAACTATAAAACATGTCAAATTACTTACAGCATATTATTAGATACACATAAATAAATCCCAAACATAAGGATATGATGAATAACTTTGGCTTGAAAACTAACCCCACCTGTGCACTTTTCCACATTTTCACAGTTATGCAGTGGGACAACCAAGAGGTGGTCGGGTATGGACATCTTATGATAGTACCTCCGCTCCTAATATTTTAATGCATGGCTTTTAGGGAGAGGAATAACATTCCTCTGTGAATATAGATATTCATGTAATAGGAACAGTAATTTAGCATAATTTACAACGTTTTTGCAGGAATTTAAAAATGTCAACATATTAAAATAGTTGATTTTTGGTGTGTAGTTACTAATAAACACAATATACAAATTATTAGGTTGTTTAAAATGTAAAAGATTTAAAGTTCCAACAGAACATATAAATACATAAATAAACCTGAAGTTCTGTTTTGGCTTTTTGGGGGTTTTTTTAGTGTGGGTCATTCCGAGATCCCCCCTTCATTCTGGATGCGCCCCTGCAGATAGTGAAACTCCACGTGGAGTGATTCACGCGCAAAGGGGATTTTTTTTTTTTCTTCTTCTTCTTTCTGTTAACATTTGAGTGATGATGATCTTACCTGCCAACAAAGTTCTCCAGTACGGAGCTCTTACCCGCGCTCTGGCCACCCACCACGGCGATCTGCGGCAGGTGGAGGCTGCAGCTCTGTCCCACGGTGCCCAGAGCTTCCTGGAGGCGGTTGACCAGCGGGATCAGGTCCTCCATCCCGCGGTTGCCCATCGCAACGAGGGCTGCTACCTGTCCAGCCCCAATTTTCCTGTTTTCCTCCCTTTCTAGTCAACGCCACTCGACAGCGAAACTACCATATTTTAATGTTACTCGGGGTTATGAAGTCTTCATGAAGTGAACACATAAAAACTTAAAACATAGTACACGCGAACAGGGCTGCTGCTGCTTTTTCCAAGGCAGGACCAGCCGTTAGCACTTCAGAGTAAAGAAAGCAACGTCGGTCCTTGTCGTTGTCAAAGAAATAATATCCCCTATAAAGTTCGCTAAAGACATGTCTCTTCACTCAAACCTTAAAACATTTGTAGTGTTTCCTCTTCTTAAAACTCTGGACAGGTTTCCGTGGTTTCCCCGCTTCCCTAAGTTAGCTCCATGGAAAACAAAGTAGGAACGTTCTGCTTTGACAGCTAACGGAATAAAGTTTTCTGCGCATGCGCATAAGCGAACAAATCTGCCTCCCCTGAGCAGCCCTACCTCTGTCCCCCACCCGAAATCAGAAGACAGACAAACTTTGTAGCCAATTAGCTAGCACCTAAAAATGCAATCACTGCTCTGGGGTTGCAGCTATTTAAACTCCCACATGTCTGGAGTAGGGTAGGGCACAAACTGCAGCCCTATAAACACAGCAACCAGAGCCAGAGTGTGTAGTTCATCCACTGTAAATAACGCTGCTGCATTCTTAGCCTGTGAGGGAGTGTGCACAGTGGAGTGAAAGAGAAACCAGAGGAAAGGGAAAGAAAAATGTAGGAGAGAGCGGGGTATTGTGAGACATTGGGTAATGTGAGACACCCCCTATATCTAGGCAATGGAACAAAATTATGGTCATGTGACCATTATATTTACAAGCCCC
>CAEFZY010010992.1:0-14209 GCA_903066815.1 Brachyrhaphis roseni
ACTTAAATCTATTTTATGTGATAGATCAACCGATCATCAGGGGTTTATTTGAAAACATAAGAGAAAAAACACCATCACAAACTGAAGGTGCATTCACAGCAGCCTTATATGGCCCGATTTAATCGAACTCTAGTTGATTTGCAGAGAAAGATTTGCAGGGAGGTGTGAAACTGCAATCAAACTCTGAAGTGACCAAAAAAACTCTGGTCTGTCTAAAACCTTAAGTCTCAGTTCAGTTGAAGTGAACTCTGGTGGTTTCGAATGGATATGTGGATGAGAGCGGACCGGAGACCGCTTCAAAAGCAGGAAGAAAACTACAGAGAAGGGCATTCTGGGTAAATACAACTTAATAAACACAAGAGTCTAATGTTAGTGGGAAAATATGTTGTGAGAAATCCTACAACAGCTAAAATCTGACGTCACTCCATTTTTGTTTACATTTTGCAAAGACAGAAGTCGTCTTCTGAAGTTATCGCGTCATTTCCTCCACTGGTTCTTGGTGCAGTACCACCACAGGTGAGGTGGGGTGAGCAGGTTTTGCAAAGAGTTTGGATTCTTTGACACATTGCAGTGTGAAAGCGATTCTGGAGAAGTGGCTGTCATAGCCCAGGTGAAAAAAAAAATCTGTTTAAATAACAAACATTAGCCTTGCACTCCACTAATCTGGGCCTTATTGAAGAACAGCAAGAAGGAAGCTTTTGCTGAAAGAAAGCCACAAGAAGTCCTGTTGGCAATTCATTACAATCCATGCAAGGGACCTAGGAGACTTGTAGAAGATTCTCTGGGCAAATGAAACAAAAAAATGAACATTTTGATGGTATGCATGATTTAAAAAAGACGGGGAATAAAAAATATGGAGTCAAGGCTAAAGTAGAGGAAGCTTGAGTTTTTTTGCCAACAAGAATCTGCAGATGAAATGAGCCTCTAGATATTAAAAGACGGTAGAGACACACCCTAAAACACTTGCAGTTACAATTGTAGCTGAAGGTTGTTTGACAAACTATTGATTCAGGGGAATTTAATACCAATGTTCATCACATTTTCAAATTGGTAGAATGATGTGTCCTTTCTTTTTACATCTATGCACATCTTCGAGCTATTTTATCGCATGAAATATGCAAAAAGTACATCAAAAGTTACTAATAGCATAAACTAAGGATGGTCTTTATGTGACAAAAGTGTGAAGACGGTGAAGAGGTGCAAATACTTTTGCAAGGCACAGTATTTCCCTGTTTTGAGCAGAGGTGTAAAGACATTTGAAGGCAGAGTTGGACAGGAATAATGTACTTTGATGATTCAACAGGGAGACTTTTTGTTTTTGCCTCCTTTAGCCCGTCAACGAGTCACAGTGCATTCAACAGACACACCAAAGGGAAGGTATTCTTAGACTTACCCTCCTCCCATAGCAGGGGTGAGCTCAAGAGATAAAAAATGCAAGACAATCTAAAATAGGAAACTTTGCTTTGCTTTCAAAAAGACACAGCATTGTCTGCATGTAGATTTTGGCAGAGTAAACAACCTGCAATGAAATTACAAGTGACATCTAAAAAAAAAGAAATGTATGAAATCTGGAATGTCTTGAAGAGGATGAAAATTCAAGATTTAAAGCACGGCGACAGGGTGAGAATAGCAAGGTGCTCCTGACTTCAAGCAAAAGAGTTTTCAGTTGCTCATGATAAATACATCCAGCAAGAACAAACAGAGGAGGCGAGGAGTTTTTGCATGCGAGGGTGAGTGTGGAGGAGGGACCTCTGTGTGTGTCCTAAGGGATGCCTGATCCGTGCCTTGGCCCACTCCAGCAACCAGATGAGAGATTATGTAAGCACCGAAGCTGACTAACGTCTGACACTGGTTATTGAGAATCTACAATGACTTCCAACAGCATCAAACACAAGCCTTAGTCGGCTTTTCTGTCTAAGCATGTTACATGTATATATATATGCATGACTTTGAGCAGGCTGACGCAATCATATAACTAGCGTTTGAATTTTTATGTGAGTGTGTAGAAAAGCCAGATAAATAATATTCTCTTTTTTTACCTCCAAAGTAGGATCCATCAGTTAGTTTCATTTCCTTGTTGAACTTGGTGATGACACTCACGACGCCATGCTGAATAAAGTACATCTTCTTCCCAACCGTGCCTTCCCTGATGATATAGTCATTAGGTTGAAAAACTTCAAACTTCAGCTTGCTCAGCATCCCCGTCACAAAGTTGGGGTCGGCATTGGCGAACAGAGGCATGGTGGCCACAAGCTTACGACAATTGAAGTTGACAATTTCCTGGCAGAGGAAAAAGAAAAAGGGATGTAATAAATGGATACGCTCATGCCATAAATAATTCACTTATTTCCACCTGAACACAGAGAAAAGCAAGCAAGCAGATAGGTGGTCCGACACAAAACCCCCCAAAACCTTTCATCTCTGAACCGTTATCTGCAAACATAAATGAAATTGGACACACAGCGCTGATTTAGGCTTAATACTTCCCAAGCACTTCCCATATCTCTCATGAGAGGAAACTTTTTGGCACATAAATCAGATCCTGATGAGTTTGCCCTCTGGTGCCGGCTGTGAGCCATCTCGCTGGTCTCATCCTGTCCCCTCATACGCAGCAGGAGATTAGGAGCTTGTTGTCTGTTTGTACGTTGCATCTCTGTTGCTGTGCAGATGGAAGGCCGGGGCACTTGGCAACCGCATTGCCGTGTTGTTGACCCCACATGAGCGATAACTCTCCTCCAGTGACAACGGGACATTAACAAAAGATAACCAATCTCTGCAATGTTTTGCTGGCTACATGAGTGCAACAGAGGAGAATCCTAGCACAGTCTCAGATGTGTCAGCAAATGCTATGGAGTACTGACCTCAGTCATGCACCAGAATTAATGAATTAGACAGAAAACTCATAGCGGGCCAGCATTCATGTCTGAGAATGAATCTTTGGCTTTGCCTTTTTGAAGATTTGTCATATGGCAGTCAGCAGGAATACGAGTTGGAGGTTATGCAGCAGTGTGGAAAGAGCATGGCTGTTTGCAATTACAAACAAGAGAAGATGTTTTTCTTGTATTTACCATTAAAATGGTCATAATGTCCGAAAGCGAACATATTTATGCAGGCCTTCAAAATAAATCTGTTTATTATTTATTTATACCACTATGATTGCAGGTAGGTAAACACCTTAGACTGTGCTGAAATGATACCTGGCTGAATTATTCAGTGATTACAGATTCTTCAAAGCACGTGATTTGTGCCTGCCATCCATCTATCCATCTATATTGCAGAAAAAAAATGCAAGAATGTGATTTTAGCAAATAAATGCTAAAAAAATAACATTTATTTTTGCACTAAATTGACAAATTGCAACAACAGATTGAGCATGTTTTTCTTAATTTGTTTATTTATTATTTAAATTAATATTCAAAACTGGTAACATTTTAAAAGTGTGACAACCATACTCAATCCATCAATGTTATAACCAATAAACACCATTTACAATCCATTCATGTTTTAGGTTATTATATTACAAAATAAAATATATTTGTTTAGATCATTTAGCAGTCTATGCAAGGTTTCCCTCTTTGCACATACCCTGCAAAATATTTTGTCTTAACACCTGAGTCTTAAGAGCTCAGACATAAGCTAGCCCCTTGCTACACACACATCTTTCAACCTAATACTCATTTATTTTTTTGTGCCAAATTAAACATTCAAAGTTCACCCTAGAGAATAGTTTTTTTTTTTCTTGCAAATGTGACACCAGCTGTCAGAAGCACAGCTGGTGTCACATTTGTATTTTTTTAAACTATTCTAAAATACAATTACAATTTTTCATCAAACAGGAAATGATATGGGGTCAAAGCTTGAATTCATCATTGAAGCTGTCTCACCTCTTTGAGTGGGTCGTTGAGTTCACTCAGGATGTTGTCCTCATCAAAAATCTTGCCTTGGTAGCGGTGCTCATAGTAGTCATGGATTTTCTGCCTCATGTCTGCTGGAAGCTTGTGGAAAGACATGTATTGCTCCACTTGCTTATACTAGAAAAGAATTAAAAGACAAACACATGCTTCAGTTCATAGAGCTTTTACAATCCTTTTATTTGGCAGAATGCTGTTAAGATGTGCGTGTCAAAAAAATGTCATTTTAAAGTGCGATCTGAGTCACAAGCAAAGTTGCGAATAGCATTGTCGTCCCACAGTGTACTTTTGTGTCCCTGTAACGGGGACAAGTCGTGCGCTCACTGAGTCACAGTGCCATATCCTGGTTGTGTGTGTGGAGGTACAGCCACAAAGAGAGAGATGCAGGTGGTGAAGGAAAGCAGGAACAAGAACAGGCCAAGGGCTATGTCTGACCAAGGTAGCAGTTCAGATAACCTCACTTAACCTAACCTAGCCTAGCGCTAATGCGAATTACTGAACTAGGCTCTACAACAAACAGAAAACTGAATTTTCAGACTAAAATATTCTGTCAATTATTTCTTGCAAGGACAATCGCAGGACTATGGAGAACTTAAATGGGGCTTTAAAACATTTATTTTAAAGGAAAGTTGTCTTTTGCCGTAGGTAGCAAGTGTCTTTCTTTTGTATTTCAATCTTAGGTTCTTATGCTCTGTTCGACCTTCTCAGTACTCTATTTCCTGTCTGTATTTTAGTCAATGATTTCTTCACAGTCACTCCAAGGAAAAGATTAAATAAGGCATACTGAACATTTTCGCTTCAATTTTCTTCCTGAGGTTCAGAAGCCACACAGTCCTCTCAGGAGCTACATAGCAATATGAAACATAATGTACCTAACGCATAAAAAGAATGAAAATATTTAGGAGTACAGGTCATTTTTAAAACAACTCATCTACAAGTTACTACTTGAGATCTGTTCAAAGGAAGTCAAGATTTGATTCAGTGATTAAAAATGGCCATTAGATTGCAAATAACTTTGTCATTATCCACATTAATCCTGGGGGTGTGTGTCTGTGTGTGTCTAAATCACACATCAGACCGTGAAGGACTAGAATATTAAGCAGACTCCGTAACCACGCTTTCCAAATCCGAATCAATTTCACAAAACCAGTAGAAAAACCTGCATAAAAGTTCAAAGAAAAACACAAAAATTCTTTTCAGGCTATGACAAAAAAAGAAGAAGCTGTAAAATGCTCCTTGGAGAGCACTGCAAAAAGCCAGGCAAGCACTGTAAAAATGGGATAACAATATTAGCATATTACAAATATAAGAGAAACTTTCAATCCTCCCCTTTCTTGCCATTTTTCAATTACTAAATCTGTGAAAAAGTTTTTATTCAAACCTCAGAAAATCAAAAAGAGAAGAAATAAGGGAAAGCCAAAGATGCAGATGAAACTATCTATTTTGATCAGTTTTGTAACAGATTTGTGACAGACACAATCTTCCCATCCAGTCCGCAGCCCAGACAGCTGAAAATAAACAACGTCTCTCACACTCCCCTGGGTAATCATAGCAGAGCAGTGGGGGAGAGCAGACAGCAGCTGAGGTTGGTAGCTCAGGCCAGTGGCAAGCTCTTTTGACCGGTGCGGCGCAACTGGCCCCACAAAATGAATTTTGTCAGCGAGAGAGAAGACACTTGAGTCACAATGCCCCCCTTTATTGATTCCCTCTCCCAGCTGCAGAAAGGTGATAAGGGGCCAGGGTTTTGTTTGTGGGAAATTGATTTATTTTGAGTTCACACAGTTGATGCTGGAGAGTGTCCACTGTGACTCAACCAGGGCATTTTGACTCAGTTAGTCAAGGTGGGGCACAAAGTGAGGTGAAAGTGCAGAACTTGGAGGATTATCAACATGACCTGCTGCTTAACAGTACTTTCAGTAAAGATAAATGGGAAACCAATTGATGACCACAATGAGATGATTTTTAACTTGGTCAGCTCTTACTGGGCAGAAACTGATGAGTAGCAAGCACCACTAGATCAAGCTATCTACTACATTCTTCATAGTAGAGGTTGTTACTGAGCAAAAGAGACTGTTTGCTATTTTCAGTATCAGCTATGTATCTTCAGTTCATTCAGACTGCAAGAGAGAATGAGAAAAGGCTTCACTTTCAGCAGATAACAGGACAGATGAGCATATTGCACCAAAATTGCTTTGTTATCCTTTTAATATGCAACCTCCGTTTCTTAAAGGGCTAGCAGGATTTAGAAGTATTTATATTCTTTATGGAAATATTGATCTATGGTAAATGCTAGCATTCTCTAAGAATGTACACTGATGTTTTAGTACTGCTAGCTCTGCACTAATTGCTAAAATACTATGCAAAATTCCACACTAATGTTGACTTTCCTTCAGACTGAACTCCTGTTTTACGACTTCTCTCCCACACATGGGGTATCCAGGCACCACCTATAGAAGGTATAGTAAATAAAGTTTAAATGTTGTTCCTATGTCATAGTGTTTACTTTTAGCAGAATTGATTAGCTTTGTTAATCCAAAGCTTTCCATAAAAAAAACATCAGATCAGAAATTAGATGCAAAATTCTTGCATCTAAAATCTAATTGTATCCAATTGTAATTAGATGCAATTAGATGCATCTAATGCATTAGATGCTTAGCTTAGAAATTTAAGCTTTAAATTTCTAAATTTAATTTCTAAAGCTTAAATTCTAGCTTTAGAAATTAAATTCTAAAGCTAGAATTTATTATTTAAATTCTTTCTTTTTTTTTAGCATTTATAAGTTTGTGATTAAGTAATTAAGTTCCAGCATCTGACTAAAACTACCCATATCCCTCAATCAAGAGTCCATCTCTTTTCCTAAAACAAAAAAAAAAATCTAACATGTACTTTTAGTTAGTGCCTAAAGTAGCTAAAAATTATCTTTTTGGTGCAAAATATAGGAAGCAGCTATACAGAGAGAGGTTCTCTGTCTTTCTGAACTGAATGACACAGATGTCCTCTGGGTTGCAGTGAGTCAGCACCAAGGCATCGCAGCAGGAATGTGTTGATATCATGCATACTTTACTTCCTCACTTCCTTCTCTCCCCTCCAACAATGTCTCTGACTCCTCACCACTAAACGTGCTCACTCTGTCTTTTTCATCCCCTTTAAGTCTTTTTTTTTTTTATCCCACCCTCACGCAACACAAAAGAACATTTAAAAACATTGGCTATATGGGTCACACTTTCCCAACAAATGTTTGCCACAAACATCATCTACCATTGAATTACTTGTAAGAAGAACTCCCACGTCATCCATCTTTGCATCCATGTCTCTAACCCCTCCAACCCCCCCAGCTGTGGCAGAGATAGATGTAATGACTAGAGGCTCAGCACCCTGAACTCATTCATGCTGCTCCTCATCCTGCTTCACTGATATGCACAGCCATGCAGCAAATCAGCCCTGGCTGAACCTGGCCTCACACTGGGGTTTCTGCTCCCACAAACAAGGCATATTCACGGCCTCAAAGCTAGGAGTTCAACGCCTGGAGGGCTGTTGAAATGAAAGGTAAAACGGGAAGGGGGAGGCGGGGAGTAGATTAAGACTATCGGCTGTGAAGCAGATGCACATCACACACTGAGCAAGAGAAATGCCACTAATTCAGTAACCTTAGACTCCAGACTTGTTTTCTGTGGGCAACTGTTTGTAAGAATGTTTTGTGGTGTGCCTTTAGCTGTCTATAAGCAATCCTAACATTATTTTCCTAATTACAATAAATCTGGATATGCAAAATTCACATTTTTAGGTTTTTCTTTTTCTATTTTTATGATTAAACTTCAGTACACATGCAAGAGTGATTATGCAGCAGAAAGATTCTGGCAAAAGCCCTGCAATCATACAGTAATGACAAGTTTTAAGTGGCATGTTAAACAGCTTTGTGGAGCCGTGCCAAATGCAATGAGTGCTTTTTCTAGATTGCATCGACCACAAAAGCGTCTGGCAAGGTCAGCCCATCATGCTAGAATAAATTAAAACCATCTAAATGCTTTTATAAGCAAGGTATAAATTAATGAACTGGTGCTTTAGCATGTCCTGTTATAGTAACAGCCAAGGTGACTCTGCTGATCTGAATTATGGTAACAGCCTCCCACGGGACAGATAATGTGTATCACTTGAACTTTTTTCTTTTTGTTTGTGCACAAACCAACACAATGAGTCAGCTGTTAGTGGAAAACAAAAAGCTAAGGTTTATTTGGGTTGTATGATATTTACATTGAACCTGATCGTATTTTACCGTATTTAGTTGCTTCACATCACATTATAATACCATTGTATACTGATTTAATTGTATTATTTCACATTCCAGTGTATCATGGTATTATATCAAACTGCATTGCAATGCATTAAATTGTATTACCTTTTAGCATATCATATGGCATTTCAAATTAGCATGTCATGTTATATTGCATCATGTAGAATGTATAGTGTAGTTCTTTATGTTCAATTGTTTTATAACATTTTGCATACACCAAATAGTACAGTACTAAATTACATACTTGATTGTTATAGGCAAAGTCATATTGTGCCAAATCATTTTGTATTGTGCTGCATTGTATCAAATACTTACTTGATTATGTATTGTATCGGGTCAAACTATAACATACTATCCTTTCTAGTATTAAATCATATCCTACTGTACCATATTAAGTCTCATTATACTGCAATGCACCATATAACACAATATGGTGGTAACTTGAGTTTTGCTGCATTGTTTCACACTGTATTACATCAGATTTTCCAGTATTTTATTGTGTCAAATCATAATGCAATAAACCGTACCATTTCAAATGTACTGTACTGTATTGTGTCTTAGTGCATTAAATGGTTTGTTTATCATTTCCACTTGATTTCATATGAGAAGAGCAAGCCTGCATGTCCTGTTTGAACTATTGCTGATGAGCTGCAGGTCAAACTAAACACAAAAAGGAGAAAGAAGCAGCAATAAGAACTTAATTTCACGTGAAAACTTTCACTAACCCAAATCTCGACTTATACAAGGACATATGTAAGGTGTAGTTGTGTATTTCTGTACTTCTTTTAAAGAAACTTGTCAATTGTGATACTTGATTAATTACAAGCCTTTAAGGATAAATACTTATCTCATTAGGAATGCCCAGTTACCACATATGAGCACAAGAGAAAAGTTGAAAGGCTCAAAGTGGCTTCTATTACTGAATGAACATCAAAGGAACTTCACATCGACTTCCCCAATCAACTAATTATAGCACCTCTAATTACATATGCTGTAGTATCTTCCAGATGTCGATCGGGTATCTCAGAATGTTGTCTTAAATGGATATAAAATCAATTAACCTTTTTGTCTTCTGAGAAGATTTTATAGCATGATACATAATGACTGGAGAGTCTTGTGGCGACATAAATAGCTGAGAATCACTAAAACCAGTAGTTTGTAGTACCTTAATTACTAAAATCTCAAATTTGCAGCTCCTACAGCAGTATAAAATTTACTTTTAATTTCTGTAAATTTGAAAAATAAATAAATAAATACTGTTCTGGCAAAAACAATTTAAAATTAAATAAATGGAATAGATTACGGACAATTCAGCTTGTCTAAGCTGGAATTAGTGCTGCTGCAGCATAAGGGAAAGTTCAGCTTTTTGTTTTAATCATACATGTGTCCCGGCATGACACAACTTAGAGGACGTTAATCCCCACCAGCACACAGTTGTATGTAAAGCACAGTAAATGGGTTTACTGCTGCATAATGGAGAAGTTTGGAAGTTAAACTTGGCGTCTGGCGTGCAAACTCAGGAGCACATCGGTCATTGCCGGCTGTTCTGGGAGAAGCCCAGGCCCCTCAGCATGATCACAGATGGTGGCTGGGTGTAAAGCGAAATAATCACTCTCCATGCGGAAAAAAAAAAAAAAAAATCTAATTATGTAATAGGGAAAATTAAAAGAAAGAAAAACATAATGCAACTTCTCACAGACTGGTCATTTTAAAGTCCAATCCTGACCCCAGCGACCTTACTTTTATTTGCTGTGGAGGGAGAGGAATCCTCTTTTCTGGTCATCATCCTGGATTTTATAATCTGAGAGCAACTGAGAGTAAAGCTAATTTAAGTTTTGCTCTGAAGAGCAAGATCTTATGTAATTCAAAGAAAGCCAACCAATCAAACTAATACCTGGTATAATTCTGCTATCTTACCTTAGGTCTTACACTCTGTAACCCACTTGTTAGACATCTACTATTATATAAATCAAGCAGGACTAATCTACTTTAAAAGTATTATGTTTCCTGTATGCAATGGCATGACTCTTACCTTCTCTTGGTACTGCCTGCGTGAGGAATCCAGTGACTGGATTAGAGCTGTAGCATGGCCCACAAACATAGCGTAGCACGTGGCGCCCACGATCATGCTCAGCATTGTGATCCACAGGTCAGACATGCTGACGGGCGCCCGGGCGCCATACCCGATGCACAGCATGTGGCTCATGGCTTTGAAGAGGGCATAGGAGTACTGCTTACCCCAGGACACATTCTGCAAGGACAGAGAGAAAGGAGAGGGGGAGACAGAGAAGAGTTGGGGGGGAGTTACTGCGGGGCAAGGCAGTGAAGAAAAGATGGCTTTGCTTTGATGGAAGACTGGCTTTTAGCCAGCATTCATGTCAAGCCTAAGACCTTAAGGCCCTCATTCTACCTGTTTCTATTCCCTCTCTGCTCTCATTGTGCCAGGACTTACCTGACCCCATATTTTCATCTCAAAAGTGGAAATAAAATCAAAGGTATGCCTGTAATCTCCCCTGGCATGTGTTCTGTTCACCTGATTAGTTTATCTTCTGCACCTTCCCTCAACTACACAATAAAATGCAGAGCTGGGTTTCTCTTGAGTGAGATGTTAGTTTTATTATCCCTTTGCAACTCCCATTAATGTATAAAGCAAGTATCCCTTGCTGTTATCTCACTGTTACTCAGCTCATCAGAGAGCAGCCTGCTTTAAGTTGTATTGCATTTGATAAAAATGGAAAATATTGAAAGTTCAAATTGATTAGAGCCTGAAGTTGGCTAATTTTCAGGTGGGTTAGCTATGAATAAGTTCTGACTTTTTTTTTCTCCATAAATACACTATTGGTGAAACTTCTGCAATGTCAGAATGCTGATATGGGTGTCAGCATTTATTTCAGTGTAAATGTTGCTGCAAAAATCAAAGTTTGGTATTTTCACAAAAGTATTTAAAAAGAAGTCAGTGGATGCACAATGATTAAAGAAGCTAACCTGAGAGTCAGGGCAATGATCTGTACATTGTTTCAATAATGGCAGCCATATTATTCTGGCACAATGCTACAAAAAAATATCAAACTCCATAATAACTTTGTCTTCGCTTTACAATAATAGCAAACAATTCTTTTTAGCAACTGCTATTTCACAGACAACGCTGCAATCATGAATTAAAATTAAATACTTGTGGCAGAAATACTTGAAAAAATATTGTGAATTATGTTTTTTATATCTTCTTATAGTTCTTTAATAGTTAAAATTAATGATGAAAAAACACATATTGTGCAGAATAAAGAACAATACAGAATAAAGTAACTAAATGTTGAAAATCCACAAAATAATTTTGTGTTCAATGCATCTTTAAAAACTAATCTTACTTCTCAGAGTTGAACAGTTTCAGGTACACCAATACTTTATCCAGTTTACTGCTGGATAAAACTTTACTTCATATATATGATATGAACTAAAGTTTTATCCAGAGGTTTCAACTATAGGGTACTGTAACCCTCCCCGTCCATCAGCTGATGCTGCACACTTCCTTTAAGCTGGAGAAAAGGCTTCTTTTCCCTGGGCTTCTGAGAAAAAAAACATTTCAGGCCTTAGGAAATATTTGTGGCTATTAAACAAACAACTAACAAAGCCCACAAGTAGCGCCACACTTATTAAGATAATGGTGTTAAAACTGTTACTAAAGTTAGCAAGATGAAAAGCACCTCACCGAAGGCTGGCAGGTGGAGTAACTAACCAGTTTTTATCAACTTGTTTTTCCACTGGAAGCTAAACATCCAGTGATAGTCGACAAATACTCTGCATAAAATTTTTTGTTTTTCTTACATATTCTATAACAATATACACTTGTTAAAGAAAAAAAAAAACTATGCAGAGAAAAAGCACTCAAACATACACCTAACCAGAACTGGTATATTAGCCAACAATTACTATACTCCAAAAAGTTTTTGCAATTACAGTATTGTGCAGGCTGATATTGCAATGGCAATATATTCACAATATATTGTGCAGCCCTTCTGACATTGATTTCCAATCTGAATGTCTACATTTAAGTAGCAGTAACAAAAAAAAATTAAAAAAATCGAATTTTAATAATCAGCATGTTCTTGTCATATTAGCAGAAGTAAGAATACTTCTTGTTTTTGATTTGTTGAAAATAAATATTAAATATAAAGAGATAATTCCCTTTTTCTGGGACAGGGTAAAACCCGAAGGGCTGGTCTGCTTTCGACAAAGTTAGCGCAATAATTTGTGAAATGTGTGACTGTCTCAGACATTTCCAGCAACTTCCTCCACAAACTGACCAGGCTTAAAGGGAAGTGGGGGCGTTTCAGGCTTTTAACCTCCTTGTCAAACACTTGTTTCATTTATACATTCTTACGTTCTCAATTTTCAACAAAAATAACTGTGGGGTGAGAAAGTCTAGCAGGGTGAATCAGTTTGAATATTATTTCAAAGATTACTGCTTTACACTCTCTCTGATGTGAGGCACTATCCCCTCATGCTTGATGTTGCTGTTTATAACAGCTTTGGCATCATATCGCTGGCCTTTAGGCAGTCTTCTTTATATCTTGCCCTTTTTACAGATTAAAAAGCACATTGGAAGTGACTTACTATTGAAACTGTGATGCGAAACCATTAAAATGTGTTAATGCATCAACACTATTTCACTGCTGGGCTTGAAAAGCTTTCTAGCTTTGTTCCAGAACTCTCTAATGTCTTTTGTTCCCCACTTTTGTTGGTCTGAGCCATGACAGTCATGTTTGGAAGTGAGAGCTGCAGGATTTAGCCTCCTCATTAACACAGCACTTATCAAATGTGAAAGTGTGCTTTTTCCCCCTGGAGGACAGGTAGGATCTCCGGTGAGCAGGAGAATAAGCCCTTTGAGGTTGTGGTACTCGGTAAGTCTTTGCAGGGAAAGAAATGTGACAGGTCTTACAACGGCAGCCAGAATGCTTACTGCTGCAATATATTTGCATCTTGCAGACAGAAATTACATAAAAATTTGCTCCAAACAACACACTTATTTCAACCACAGCTACGTGAGAGACAAAAGAGTTCAAGGCTCACTGGGTACCTCGATTTTAGGTGTTTTTCTGTTTTTCTTTTGTTGTTGTTGTTTTATGTTTTTTCTTCCCCTCAGTTAGCCTCCGTTTGGGAATAACTGTCTTTCCACAAACTAAAAACACTGGCTTCCTGTCATGTTCTCAAATATTCACATTGCTTGAATCACTCAGATTCTGTAATGGCACAAATGGCATTTAGACAATTGTACATTAACACAGTCTGGTCTATCAGCACATGACTATGTAACTCAAGAGTTAATATTTACATATGGCTCCCAGGTGAATGTGTGTCTGAAACCATGGACAGCTGTTCATTGTTTACATGTTTTACTTATGTAGAACCAGACATTTACTGCAGGATGTGTATGAGATCTCCTTTTTGCCACATTTAAACAACTAAAGAACAAGACAGTACAACAAAAAGACACATAAATGCTTCTCAGAGAACCATCTGTTCAAGACAGCTTGCCTCAATGATCAAACTTTAAGGATTGTCTGCTTTAGAGCTTTGTTTAGGCAACGAGGTGACTGATTTTATGAAGGCTTGTTGGATTGTTTATATAACTGTCATGATCTGTGCTTTTCCGTGTTTATTTTCGAGTTCTCTGTGTTTTTCTGTGTGTTTAGTTCAAGTTCTGTGTCTGTCCTCCCCGTGATTACTCCCAGGTGTGTCTTGTTTCCCTGATTACCCCTTGTGTATTTAGTCCCACCTGTATCCTGTGTTCCTCGTCGGGTCCTTGTCTGAGTACGTGTTTGTCTACCGTTACCGTCTCCACTCGTTTGCTGTGCGCTACCTGCTGTAAGCCCCTGTGTTTCCGCTTTTGCAGTGCTGCCACAGTTGTGGACTGTTTAACCCTGGTCATTATTATTAAATACATCATTTTTCTGCTAACCTGGGTCTCCAAGCGTTTGCCTCACCTCCACCTCAACACCCATTCCTGACA
>CAEFZY010010995.1:0-34772 GCA_903066815.1 Brachyrhaphis roseni
TATATATATATATATATATATATGTGTGTGTGTGTGTGTGTGGGGGTGTGTGTGTGTGTGTGTGGGGGGGTACTTCAATATCATATTGATATATGATATATATCAATATATATATTTAAATAATGATATTACTGCTTCTTAAAAACAATTATATTGAGGAGTTAAGTCTGATTCATGCATGGTTTCCAGTAAGAGGCCCTAACCAGGTGAAGACATTTGTCAATTCATGAAGGCTTATGATCAAGTGTAATGTATGGAAATATAGTCTATGTCAAGCTTTAGTTTAATTATGTATGTCAATTAAGCTATAAAAAGTATTAATTTGTGTATGTTATTACAGTATAGCACACAGTAAGCCATTAATCACAGAATCAAGAGCAAAAATTCAGATGAACAAAGAAGCTATGTGGATAAAATAAACACCATGAGGGCATCCATTATTTTAGATGTAAAAGTCTAAAATAATGGCTGGTACCAAAATCTAAAATGAAGAGACAGTTTATACATTGCTGTCTATTAATTTGGTTAAAAAATGCAGAGAAAAATAATGTTTTCTCCTATATATAATACATAATCAAATATGCAGTAAGGTATTCCCTAAACAGATTGTAGAAGTGAGTCAAAAATCTGAACATAACTTGTTTGTTTACAGAGTCTTGAGAGGGAAACTGTAACTTTTATCAGAAGGAAGCTGAATAAGTTTCATCGGCTGTTAACTTCTAATAACCCAAAACACCTTGGGAGACATAATGTGACTAAAAACGTGCTGCAATGTGACGAAGGAAGGAAGATCTTTGGTGGAGAAGATGAGTTCAGGAACTTTCTTCGGGAATTTTTGAGGATGACGAAGCTTGGAGACCTCACTGATACTCTGTCCTCCAGTAGGAGATTATTATTTCTTTGAACGTAAAACAGATTGTTTTTACACATTGATAGGATATTTTGGAATGACTTTGTCCAGTTTATATTATTAGTAGTTATAATATTAATTAGACCCTAATTAGAATTACCACAAATTTGGCAGTACAGTAGGTTTTACATGTAGATTATAGCTGATGATTTCCATCACAGGTGCAAAAATTTAGCATTTTTATATTCACAATTTTTGTGAATATGCAAAATATTTGCTGATCATCAGAAAGTGAAAACTACTGGGAGGAATTCATGCAAATATAATGATCTACCATTGGATGCTGTTTTTGTATCAATACTTTGCACTTTTGAAAAGCAGGAGGCAAACAGGCACACAAAAATATTTGTGGTCATTATGGTGAACAGGAAGCATAGATATACTGAGACAACATTGCTTGCCAAATATTTGCAACTTTTGAAAAAGAAAAAAATAAAATAATGAAAAACAGATGAGTAATGACAATTTTGTCTGCAGGATTAACTAATAATTACAGCGCATCACCATTTTATGGCAGCTGCTCTACAGGGACATGTTTTTGTTTTGCCAAGAAAAGGTGGCAAAATACTTAAAGACGTGTTCACACATTTTGTGTAATTCAATATCTTTTGAGGGAATACCTACATGTGATCAATAGAAAGATATACAAAAACATATATCATCCAAGATTATACAGACTTATGCAGACTGTTCTAACATTATTGCAGTTATGCATTAATCCTGCATGTTGGCTTTCTTATGTTGGCAATCGCATTTTGTTGCTTGTACTTGTGACAGTGCAATGACAATAAAGTTGAATTCTATTCTATTCTATTCTAAAGATCACTCAACCATGAGCCCATCTAAGGATAAAGATAAATCACAAATGTTCAAACTCTCTGAAGATGATGACCAACAGCTCAAAGATGGAAGGTAAAACTGCTTACCTTTTATTATTGCTTAAATTGTTATTTATCTAGTGCTTTATTGCCCATGAACCTAATACAATATACTAAATCTTGTTTGTGACATTGCATATTTGGACAATTATTCTCTCTGGTTTTGGATGCAGTGCTGCCAGAAGAATTAATACTCTTACTTTTTACATTGCTATGATAAGCACCTCAAAAGCTCCAATGACACCTAATCTACAAATGCAAATCCCAGAGGAGTTTAGGCTTGAAAGATGCAGCAGAGCCCTAAGATTGGATGATATGAGTGAAAACAGTATTTACTTTCTCTTCGCCTTCTTTCAGTCTAGAAGGATGGATGTGCATGGCTATGTCTTAATAAATGTGCTGTTGTCCAATACCCACCAAAAAATTCTGTGAGCTGTTCAAAGCTTAGGATATTGATGATAGTTTCTCTTGATCTAATTTTTGCTTGTTGGTAGTTTTTGCCATTTAAATGTTAATTGAATTCTAAGTAATTCAATTAATAAAACCTGCTCTATTTTGTGTTTTGATGTGTAATTTTAAATAGACAAATTGATTATTATCTGGAAATGACTATGGTTTGTTTTAATCTCTTTTCAGAAATAGATTAAATCCTCTTCATAGAACGTCCAAGAAGGCAAACATGGAAGCAACATTTAAGGTCAGACATGTTATAAGTGAAAAAATAACAAATGAGGTTGTTAGTTAAAAAGAAATTAGGTGATTATTAAGAATTTGCCTCCTTTCAGTTTCCTTTGTCACATAAAAATATTCCAAATCATTTAACATTTTTTACATGGAACAAAGATAGCCTGAGTAAAAGCAAACAGCAAGGACTTTAACCCATCACAAGTAGCTGAAATTTTTAAGCTTCTTGAAATTCACTAATATTCGAGACCTGTGTAAAAAATGTTGTCTATTTTAATAGTTCGAGCACCCAGATATATCTTAATATGTAATAATAAATGCAGGTAGGCCCTCAGACAGGCCCTGTTTCTTGATTCTCCTGGTCTGTGGCTAATCTGGATAAAATGTGTTTGATGATACAAACTTTCTTTCCCCAGTGCTGTTTTGCATTACATATTTATTTGCTGGTTTGTTATCAGAAATTACAGTCAGTCTGTTAATCCAGATTGCTTTAATATGAAAATATGCTTATTTTTATATTTGTCAGGACCAAAGTTAGTTTTTCCTTTTCTCCTTCTAAAAACTCAAATTGCAAACTTTTTGTTACAGAATCTTGAGGAAAACATTGTTACTTTTGTTGACAACGAGCTAAAGAGTTTTTATAAGCTCTTATACTCAGATCGCCTGCATGTCCAAGATGAGGATGAAGTAGTTATTAACTGGGAGGAAGAGCAGAAGAGGATTACCAAAGAAGCTTTTCTGAACATGATCTTGGAGTTTTTAAGGAGAATGAAGCAAGAAGAGATGGCCTTTGCTCTACATAACAGTAAGATTACTTAAATATAGCACAATATTGAAGATTACAACATAGAAGAAAATTGTTCATGACATGTTTAGATCATGTTGTGTTGCTCGAAGCTTAAAAAAATGAGGGATTGAAATAAATTCAGAAATATAATTCATAGATAATATTTTCCTCCAGTAATCTTTCTAAAGCATTTATAACATACATGGAATTAGTGAGCAGCTTCAAGAAACTCTTCAATTTACTGCCATGTAAAAGACAAAAGATTGCAGTTTGCATTTTAGTTTTATTTTATATATAGACACTATAGTAAAATGTGTTTTTACAGAAACAGTGAGTATTTTGACAAGAAGATTTTTTGTTATGAGTTTGGGGCCTGTATGTGCACTAAATTAATTTCAGTTTGAACTCTTTGGGGTGCATAACCTGGTACATTGCTGTCAGTGTTGTCATTATGTTACTGACATTGGAGTCAGTAACATTTTGTTCCATTAGAAAATCTCTTAAGGCATAAGAGATGCTGTGCATAATGAGGTAAAATTCTGAGAAAAATCTTAAAACTTTTAGAAATTCTTAGTAGTTTTCTAACATTTCTTTACTAGGAGTTACACTTAGTCTCATTATTGTTTGGAATACAGATCCAGTAGAAATGCTAATCATATCTGTGTGCTCATCAGGGAGAGAGGAAGACCTTCTCTTGCACTTTAATGAGGCAAAATGTAAATTCCCATGAACTGTAATACTTTGTTTTCTCATTCTTTGCTTTTTTAGAGAGCCTGGTGTCTAAATGCCAATCTAAACTCAAATCCAACTTGAAGATGAGGCTGAAATATGTGTTTGAAGGAATTACGAAAGAAGGTCATCCAACCCTTCTTAATAAGATCTACACTGACCTCTTCATAACGGAAGGACATGAAGAGGTCGTCCGTGACCATGAAGTGAAACAGATTGAAAAAGCTCTCAGAAACAAAATTGACCCACTAACAATCAAATGTGAAGATATTTTTAAACCTATCACTGGAAGAGATAAACCAGTCAGAACAGTGATGACAGAGGGAGTAGCTGGCATTGGAAAAACAGTCTTGACACAGAAGTTTGCACTGGACTGGGCTGAAGGAAAAAATAACCAGGACATCCAGTTCACATTTCCATTTTCTTTTAGAGGACTGAACATGGTGAAGGAGAAAAAGTTCAGTTTTGTTGAACTTATTCATCTCTTCTTCCCTGAAATGAAAGAAACAGGAATCTGCTCTTTTGAACACTTCAGAGTTTTGTTCATCTTTGATGGTCTGGATGAGTGTCGATTTCCTCTGGACCTGAAAACCAAAGAGGTGCTTACAGATGTTACACAGTCCACATCATTAGAGATACTGCTGGCAAACCTTATCAAGGGGAGGTTACTTCCCTCAGCTCGAGTCTGGATCACAACTCGACCTGCAGCGGCCCATCATATACCTCCTGAGTTTGTTGACCTGGTGACTGAAGTGAGAGGATTCAATGATCCTCAGAAGGAGGAGTACTTCAGAAAGAGATTCACAGAGGAAGAGGAAAGCAAAATGGTCCTGTCTCATATCAAATCATCAAGAAGTCTCTACATTATGTGTCACATCCCTGTCTTCTGCTGGATCATTGCTACTGTTCTAGAGGATGCCATTAAAACCAGAGAAGAAGCAGAACTACCCAACTCCCTGACAGAGATGTATATCCTCTTCCTGCTGGTTCTGTCCAGGGTGAAGAATGTCAAGTATGACGAAAAAACTCACAAAAATGCCTTCTGGACCCCAGAGACCAGGCAAATGATTAAATCCTTGGGAAAACTGGCCTTTGAGCAGTTAATGAAAGGAAACCTGGTTTTCTATGAATCTGACCTGACAGAGTGCGGCATTGATGTCAGAGAAGCCTCAGTGTATTCAGGGGTGTTCACAGAGATCTTTCAGGAGGAGAAAGGACTTTTCCATCAGAACTTGTTCTGCTTTGTCCACTTGAGCATTCAGGAGTTTTTGGCTGCTCTTCATGTCCATCTGACTTTCATCAACACTGGTGTCAATCTGCTGGCAGAAGAGAAATCAGTCCCACCGGGGTCAAAGAAGACTGAAGAACAATATGAGCACTTCTACAAGAAAGCTATAGAGAAAGCTACAGAGGAAGCTATAGAGGAAGCTACAGAGGAAGCTATAGAGAAATCTATAGAGGAAGCTGTAGCGAAAGCTATAGATAGTCAAGGTGGAAAACTGGATCTGTTTCTGAGATTCCTTCTTGGTCTTTCTCTGAGAACCAATCAGAGGCTCCTCCGAGGCTTTGTGACAGAAAGAAAAACATCAAGCATTTCCATGACAAACACAGTTGAATACATCAAGAAGCGGATTGAAGTTATTCTGTGTCCCTTTGATAAAGCCAATTTATTTCACTGTCTAAATGAGCTAAAGGAACTTTCTTTAGTGACAGAGGTTGAACAAACCTTGAAATCAGGAAACCTGGACACACAAAATTTGTCAAAAGTTCAGTGGGCAGCACTGATCCACACTCTGTTGTCTTCAGACGATTATGAGGAAAACTTTGATGTGAGAAAGTATTATACTTCAAATCAGGCACAACAGAGTTTAGCAGGACTCTTAATAAACTCAACTAAAGTTGTGTAAGTCAAAAAGCAACCACACATTGCTTGTAGTGAAATAAATTAGATGAACATTTTGTTTATTTATTTGTTTATTCATGTTTGTATTTAGGCTCAGTTGCTGTTTCCTGAATGAGGCAAGCTACCCGGTATTGGGATTTATTATCAGGTTACCGTGCAATTTATTGAAAGATTTGGACCTGAGTAACAACGACATGAAAGATTCAGGACTGATGCTGCTGTGTGAATCACTTTCCAAACCAGAATGTAAACTTGAAACTTTAAGGTAAGTGCTTATCTGTTTGTTAAATAAATGCCTTTTAAATGTTCTTTTGGTCCCTGTACAGCTCTGTCCATCCTCACAATGTTACCACATTCACTCAACAGTTCAGTGTTTCAACAGACAACTTTGGATTCCTTTTTTATCAATGTTTTTTTATGCACATTTTATAGTATTGCATTAGAAATGGTTAATGGAAAAGACAAAATTCAAAATAACATTCAATTTCGCAAGAAATGCTTTTAATAATACTTGAGATAGTTTTTGGCTTTCTTACTAAAGAGTTATTTCACAAAAGAGTAAATGAAACACATTTCCTGAATAAATTCTGATGTAACAAACTTTCCTCTCCACTGATGGGTCTGTATGTTACTAGAAGCACAAAACTAAGGCCTGAGGTGGCCACTCAGGTTGAACATGGTGGAACCAGAGTTTGTGTTAACATAATATTGTCCATCTTTGAATAGTTTTTCTTAAAGGTAATCCATCATTTTGAGCGATTAGGAGTCATGCACCTGACCACTTGGAGCAGACGCTCAGACATTTTTAACTTTACCCACAAAATTTCCAAGTTCAAACCTCCAGGACAGAGCGGAGGACTCTCTCTATTTTTCTGAGATGTGCAATGCATGCTATTATAACTGCTACATATTTTTACAGCATGCTTAGCATCAACATCTGATGACGTTTGCACTTTTCATTTTCTTTTTTGAGACGTTTTAAAAGTTTGCTCAACATTTGCATTGCTAGTGTCTTGTCCAATGGCTCTCAAACACATTAAGGAAACGGTACCAGCAACCCTCTGAGGGTCAAACTGTACTCTTCACACATTGTTTATGAATTTTATGTTTTGATTAATATTATATTTAAATTGAAGCCACCTTATATCCCTGCTTTATATATAAGCTGTAAAATATATAAATGAGGAATGGAAGAACGCATACAGAACACAGTGATGACTGAATCACAAAACCTGAATTTTCAGCAAGAAGTAATAACATTAATTGTATATATTTGTGTGTATAGGTTGTCAGGTTGTTTAATCACAAGAGAAGGTTGTGAAGTTCTGGCATCAGCTCTGGCTTCTAACCCCTCTCACCTTAAAGAGTTGGACCTGAGTTACAATTACCCAGAAGAACATGGAGTGGCGCTTCTCTCTGCTGGACTGGAAAACCCAAACTGGGCATTAACAACTCTTAGGTACTGATAAGGATGTACATTAGACAAAGTCTACTTGTTATTAGGTCTATGATCTATGATCTTTTCAAACAAACTAAATAGTTGAAATAGAATAAATATCAGAATGTGAGAATAAATGAATCTTTCATATCAGTGCCATACTAAAGTGTAATCACAATTTCTCGATCACTGCTAACCTGACTGTGATGCTGTTCCAGGGTGGAGCCGAGTGGATTACAGTTTTTAAAACCTGGTCTGAGCAAGTGTAAGTATGGTCATTTTTAAGAAATAAATGACAGCTCATGAAAAAATAATATTGACGTCAAATCTGATTTTCCAGTAAAAGCTTGTATGTTAGCCTATGTAGTGTCATGGAAAAAAAAATACTTAATTGTCTGGATGAAAAGAAATAGCATATTTATTAAACCGTTACAACATGAGAACAAAAATACAGAATCAAATGAGTTTATCAAGACTGCTCTAGCTGAGAATAGATTCTTTCTGTCTTCTTTTTGCGTTGTTCCGGTCAGTAGATCTTGTGACAGCAGGTTATCACTGCTTGTGATTGTTTCCCAACAAAGGGAGAGAGATTTGATTAACTATAGTGGGACTGAATTCGTCCCTCAATTTGTGGGTGGCCGGTTTGATTTCCTTTACCTCTGTCATTGTGTCTTTGGGCAAGACACTTCACCCACCTTGCGTGCAGGTTGTGGTCAGCAGGCCCATCTGCACTAGTGCATGTAAATCTCGCCACTGTCAGTGTGTGCATCATGGAAGCTGTGGCTACAATCCAGTAGCTTATCACCATCATTGTGTTCAGTGTGGATGAATGGCTGAATGTAAACACTTTGGGGTCATCTGGACTTACTAAAGTACTATATAAGTACAAACCTCTTATCACAGGGGTGAAGTTTTGGATTGTTATGCATCAGGAATTTTGTGGAGCTCAACATGAATACTCTTGCTACTTTCCTTTTTGTAAGAAGCCGTGGCTATGTTTGTTGTTAAAGAGGACAACTTTAATCCTGATAAGTTCTTGATTTGGAAAGTAATGAAAAGATAGGCTCGAGCATCAAGGAACAAAAATATTTTTATAGTATTTATTGTATTTCATAAGATGTAGTGTAATTTTCATGAGCCACATTGAATGCAAATGGGTGTGTAGTCAGATTGAGGGAGGTAACTGGGAAAAGAACCAGTTCAAAGATATTTAGTAAAGATAAAGTGTGTTTGAGGAAAATCTCTCTAATTCTGTTAAACAGACAAGTTCATGCTGATGTACATAAATGTTCATTGTTATTCAACTATGAATCGCTGGTTATTGAATAGAGTTCTTGAATGATCCCCTTATGATACCATAAATAAGCCTACATGTTGCTCTCATTTTGAGTGAAAAGCAACGATTATCTTTAATTTCTTATCTATTTTTGTTATTTTTTCACTTTTTGAAATAAAATGTTCAGCCTAATGTAATTACCTGTCAGAGGGAAAGTGTCAGACACAAGGAGCACATATTTGAAATTGGCATTAATAATGACTGTCGATGTACATTTCAAATTCAGTTGTGGAGACTTTATGATTGCTTCTGGCCGGCTCTACACAGAACATGTGACAGTACACATAGGGCTGTTATCCACTGAACACATTTTTAATACATCTTATAGAAATAAAAGAAAAAAAATCAACATTACCAATATTTTGTAAAATCTGTTTTAGAACAGAAGTTAACATGAATTCACACAATCCAGATAATTGTTCACTTAATGAAATGCTGCTGTCTCTCCTTCAGATGCCGTTGAACTCATCCTGGATTCCACCACCACACTCAGAAACCTCACACTATCTGAATTTAACAGAATAATGACAGTGGGACAAGGAGAGAAGCTCTCATGGTTTGATGCTGAGGAGAAGCTGCTGGGTAAACATGATCTCACTGGTCGCTGTTACTGGGAGGCAGAGTGGAGAGGAAAAGCTTCCATTGGAGTGACGTACAAAACAATCAGAAGGAGGGGAGAAAGTAATCGCTGTGGTCTTGGAATGAATGATCAGTCATGGGTTTTGTTGTGCTCAAAGGAAGGATTCTCTGTTCTGCACAACAACAAAATAACTCAAATCTATGTAGATCCTTCAAACAAAGTCGGGGTGTATGTGGACTGGCCTGGTGGCACTGTGTCTTTCTTTGGGGTTTCCCCTGACAAAATGACCTACCTTCACACCTACAACACCAAATTCACTCAACCTGTGTATCCTGTTTTGAGAATAGAACCTGTTAAAATTAGAATGGCCACTAGGCTATAACAACTAGAACAGTCAGAAACGGTCCTACTGACTACGAGTGCAGAGTACCTCTCTTTTCCCAACACAACTCTCACACATAGCTTTGTGACATCTGGTGTAGGTGTCAGATTTTGTGTTTAACGCAGCATCTCATGGATGAGTTGCCAAACATCTCAGTTGTTCAAGACCAAGCAGAAAACTGCATCTTTATTTTGTTATCTGAAACATCCTGTTGCAACACCTGCTGACCTAAGTGTCAAACTGGAAAAGGTTGATGGTGAGAGTAATCCTGTAAATCCAAATACTTAAAAATCCATAGTAGAAAGTCTACGGATTCCAAGAAAATAGCACAAGCAGTGAGTACTGTCCAATGCAAATCCAAATGCTCCACATCTGACCGCTGTGATACTTAAAATGCAGAGTGAACCTTGATGTCAAGTATGACTGTTCAGTAATCAAAACTTTGTTTGGCTTTGCTGATGCTGACTGGCTTGTCAAATGGAGATCAAGATGTCCGCCGTTCAACTACAGACAATCTATTTCTTCTGCGTGGAAGAAAACTGAACTGATTTAGCAAGAAACAACCATCAGTTGCACTTTCAGCATCAGAAGCTGACTATGTTTCTCTCAATCAAGTAGTCAGAGAGCAGCTGCCTGAGAAGATTACTGACTGAACTAGGTTTGGGAACCAAGTATATGATTACATTCCTGAGTTCATGGAGAGTCATGAAGTTAAGTTGCACTACTGTCCACCAGATGACATAAAGGCAGAATATCCCAACAAAGACTCTTGCAAGACAGAAGTCTGAGTACCTTATGAGAGACAGTCTTTTATTTTTCTAATGTAAATATGTGATATAATGTTTTGCCATGTTGTTGCATTGTAACATGGACAATATGTTTCTCCTGAATAGCAGCACAATAATAAGCAAGAAAGGAAAATGACTGATAAGTTAGTCTTGGAAGTTTTTGAGTTAAGTTTATTATTTAAACATTATTTTGTATCTTTATGCTACTGTCAAAATGAAGAGGGAGTGTATAATGAATGTTAACAGAGAGGCTACAATGTTACCATCTGGTGCATCTTTTAAGTATTCCATTAAGTAAATGAACATGCTGAAAACTTTATTCTCATCTGTTTAATATGGCCGTTAATCACTTGTTGATAATGACTTAATCACTTCACGTGTGATTTGTAAGAGGATAGTGTGTGTAGGTATGGATTTATATATTTAGACATATGTAAACCCAGATAAAATGGAAACTTAATTAACCTATGTTTATTTTTTATTATTTTTATTTTATTTAATAATGAGAGTCCATCTGAAAATATTGTCTGAGTTTATGGGGCAGGAGTTTATAAGTTTCTTACTTCTTCTCACTCCCTTTTGAGCATGTTAGGATTGTTATAGCAGACAAATATGAGTCTTTTGCACTGCTTGTTCATGTGTGTGATATTATACTTCTATCGTGTTCAAAAATAAATAAAATAAATACTTTCCTAGTAAGCTTTGCACATGTAATCGGATCTTTTCTGCGTTGTGCTGGTTTTATTTAGTAATCACAGTTTGTCTTTAAAAAGGATGACTTCTTGTTTTATTCTGACGAGAACAAACAGAAAACAACCATGGCCATTTATGCAAACCAAAGGTAAACATTTAATGTTTTGTATAAACAATATTAAGCAAACTAATTCAATCAACATTTAAAGAACATAAAATACTAAATATACCAGTTCTATATTAATTCATTTATATTTTATGTAAAAATTGTTGCACAAGGAAATTTTTCTCCTAACCAAATTGGTTGATTTACTTTTAAGTAACATAACAAAGAAAAATTGTTGTTAAAGAAAATTATATTTCTTTTAAAAGCATACTGTTTGAAAGTTAAACTCAAGTACATAGTGTGCTTATAGGCATGCTTTTGTTCTAAAAAAAAAAAAAACTGATGAGGGGATTTTATGGGAAACAAGTTAGACTAGTTCACTAAGGTTGTTAACTTGCAGTAACAACTGTTGACTCTTCATGGTTTTTGAACTGTGAGAAATTCCTTGTCTGACGAATGAGGAAATGTTTTGAAGAGAAAATAAAGTCACCATTGTTTTTCTTCACATTCGTCTAACCAAGACGCTCTACGTTTCACTCCAAAAATATCTATGTGGGCCTATTCCTTGGATTATATGAACAGGACAGAGAATTTCTGTGTTTTGAGAAACTGAGAAGAACTACCACCTCACCTTCCAACACATAGCTGCTCTACCAGTTTAAAACAACCTGTTTCACCCAGTAAGCAAGGTGTTCACTGTGACAGGCTTTCATTTACACTCTTGGTTGGTCTGAGGTGATTCTCATGGAAACAGGCAAAGTAAGTACTTAGTTTATTTATCGCATTATCTGGTTTTTAAATTGCCTATGAAATAAGATTAAGGTTTTCCAAACTCTCAACATACAACAAAAACTATAATTGCTGCGTCATGGTTGTTTTCTGATTGTGATTGATTTTGTAACCCTGAATACAGCTTTTAGTTTTACTGCACAAGATACTGACTTCTAAATTATGATAAGAAATATCCAAATTTGATAGAGATTGACAAACAAAGGTATGAGTGAGTATGAAAATATCAGATATGTTTATGACAGAACACGGCTAAACTGTATGTATAACAAACAGTAACAACATGAGGACAATGGTTTACCAACTTTTAGTTAATCGATTAACCTGTGATTTAAAATGGTCTCAGTAGGTGACAGCAAAACAATCTAAATGTTTGAGCTGGTCTTCCATCTGCAGCAGTTCAGCCTGCAGTCTGACCTTCATGTGATTAATTATGAGCTCATTAATGTCTCACTCTCTATATTTTTCTCTGTACTGAAACCACCATGGTACCCTAGATAATACCTTGAATATATTTGATCTGACTCAACAGCCTTGTGTAGTTATGTATAATGCTTCAGAAATATATTATGCTTTCATCAGTCTTCTGAATATAAAGTAGTCTGGCTTAAAAATAGATAAATTTATACTGGTCATACAATATTTCCATAGTGGTGAATTTTGGCTTTGATTTGATTTTACGTAATTTTAAACAAGTGAAAATAGATGTGGTACTAACAATGCTTCATGTAGATATGTGACAGTCTCTCTTTTTATGGCTATAAATAGACAAGAGAAACAAGAAAGTCAAGATATGCTGTGCCTGACAGAGAGAAAGACAAAGCTTTCCTTGTAATAATCCAAGTGATTCTACTTTTAGGATGAATGTTGGTGAAGATCATCCAACCATGAGTTTGTCTCAAGAAAAAGGAAATATATGTTTATCTGTGACCGATGGCTTGACTGAGGACTATATCAAGAAGAATAAACATGACAGGTAAGATGAATAATGAAAACTTTTATTTATCCTTAACGGGTACAAGGCTGTCAAGAAATAAGGATTTTATATCTTGTTACTTTTCCAAGAGAAATATAAATGATCCTTCACTTGTTTAACCCTCTCCATAATGAAATGAGTTACTCACCTTAAACAATGTCAAACAATGTAAACATCACCAGTACTGGAGAAAAATCAGTTAAAGCCCAAATTCAGCGTAGTGTAGCATTCAACCAGTTCAAAATACTGCAGAACATATGAGAGGACATAATAGTCCAGTAGAGCTGTGATAACCAGTCCCTCTGATTACAGGAGATTTCAAAAAAGCTGCACTTTTATGATGCATTCAAGTACATTTGGTACACCAAATAATCTAAATATCAAAGAGATTTAAACTTATTTATTCAAAACAACAGCACTGACCTCTTTGAATTGTTTTCACTGTTGTATAATCCATCCATACAGTTACTGATTATACCTGCTTATCGTTTATTGATAAGAAATGTCTAACTGAATGTCCAGTTTTATAGTGGTCAAACCATGATGTTTGTGCACCTTTAAATTCATTACAGTACAGATGCCCTAAACAAACGTAAATTCAAAATTCAAGTTTGTTTTACGTTTTTCTTGCTGTGTTTTAGCTTCAAACTCTGACTACCTTTTCCCTAACTTGTTTTTCCAGGTCTGACCAGAGAAGATGTCCATCTCCAGGCTGTGAGTCATTAAGCAGTGAAAAATCCCGGGATTATCCTCTTGAGTTCAAAAAGTGAGTTTATCTATTGAATATTAACCTATTAAGTTTATTTATATCATAGCAATCTAAAACGCAGAAATTTAAGCTAACTTGAAAGAAAAACATGATAAATTTAAGTCCATAAAATTCAGATCCATCTACTGATTTCAGCTAAATTCTATCAAATCCATTTAGTGAATATATATAAATATATCTCAATTAAAATGTCTAATTTAGTTTTTTTTAACCTTTTTATTTGAAAGGTCAATCTTTTTTTCTTTTTGCCAGACTGAGAAATGTATATATACCAGCTCTGCTCTAAGCTTCATAATCCTTTGTCTGAGTTTGTTTTTTAAATGTTCTTCTCAGCTCTAATCAGGAAAGATGTACGTCCCCAAGCTGTGAATCCATGAAAAGTAACAAATCCAGGGATTATCCTCTTGAGTTTAAACAGTAAGTTCATCAACTGAATATTAAGGCAAATTATAAAGCATACATAAATCTCAGTCTATATTATAAAAATATCTAAATATAATGATCAAATAAAAAGGTTTATTATTATTATTTATTTATTTATTTATTTATTTATTAAAGAGGAACTGAGTTCCTCAAAATGTTTCATTTTTATATTTTTTCTAGGTCTGATCAGGGAAGATGTCCGTCTCCAAGTTGTGAATCTATGAAAAGTGATAAATCTAGAGATTATCCTCTCGAGTTCAAACAGTAAGTTAATCTATTAAATATATACCAATTTATGACTCATCAATTCACAACAGAAGATATTTTGAGGCACTTATCAAGACAACATGTTGAGTTCTTATACAGCAACATAAAAAAGGTTGAACTTAAATTTCTATAACTTAATATAAATTTAGTTTATTGTTTTTTTGAGTTTGATGATGACAATTGACTAAATGTAATGTTTACTACTTGTTTGATAATTGATGACTGTCAATTATCAAACATTTTATCATTTATCATTTTATATGATGTAAAACACATTTCACCAACACCTTGTTGAGGAATTGTGCTATGCAAATAAACTTGACTTGACTACATAAATTCTTAAACCAAATATATTCCAATCAAAATAAACTTGATAATCTAATTTCAAATTACTATATTGCACATGTAAAGGTTGCTATTAGTATCAGCAACACAGTTTGAGTCCCATGTGACTGAGAAGTACAAGGAGCAAGCTTCTCTAAAACTCATCCTCAGTTATACCATTAAAATATCTTTTAATGGTATTTTTTTTAATAACCTATATTATAGCAATTTAGAATTTGTACAAATAAGACAGTTTCTATGTTTGTTACTTACTTTTAAAACAGTGAGTTTGTGTGCTTCATTTTCCTTCACTATTTACAAACCTGATTGCTCTTTTTTGTAATATTTTGGTTAGATTTTAGAAGTTTCACACAGTAGATAAGATGAAGTAATGCAACTGAATTCACAAACAAATAAGTGCCATAATTTTTTTGTTGTTGTTTTTGTTATTATTAATTCATTAATTGTGTCTAATAATTCATTTAAACCTAAATGCTCCCAATCGACAGTTTTATTATCTATGTTTTTGGACCTCCATCTGTCTACTTCCATTATTAGAAATATATGTCATTATTTTATTTTATGATGTTTTCAGTTCGACATTTAACAATTCCATTTCCCTGACTGACCTGCTGCATATAGAAACTAATTTCATTTCGTCTTGCAAATATCAAGCTGCATTTTAATTTGAAAGTTATTCGTTTCTTATTTTGCCCCAGATCTGATCAGGGAAGATGTCCGTCCCCAAGTGGCGTGTCCATAAAAAGTGACAAATCAAGGGATTATCCTCTTGAGTTCAAACAGTAAGTTACCTATTGAATTTATAATTGCATTACAATTTTCTAAGCCATGATTTCCATCTATCTGCATTCTGCCTCACTGGGTCCCCTTTGCCTCTGATTAGTTCTTCTGGTTACTTTGTCATTCCCACCTCTGCCTCAGTTTATAAGCTCATTGGTGTCTTAGTTCATTACTGGATTCACCAGTTTTCATTTTTGTTACCCTGTCTGTTAACTACTGCTGTCAACTTGGTTCCTTCACTGTTCACTGTGTTGTGTAAGTCTTTTAGTTTTTCAAATTTTTCAAATAGTTTCACTCCATCAAGTGTTTCTGTTGGCTTTATGATCCAACAAAAACAAAGCATGATTTACATAGATTTCTTACTTATATTTTTAGTTATTTCATCTCTTACTTCTATTGTTGCCAAGGAAATACATATTAACCTGTGCTGTTTTTGTGAGTTTGCTTTGGTTTGGTTTAAGAATTGCATTTCCCTGATTTACTTGTTGCAAATACAAACTGGCTCTAATATTTTCTTTTAGGGATTTTGCTCCACTTTAATCTAAATGTTGTATTTTGAACTTTTTTTCCCCAAGGACTCCAAGAGGTCCCTCTCTAAGCTGTGAATCCATAATAAGTGATAAATCTAGGGATTATCCTCTTGAGTTCAAACAGTAAGTTTATCTATTCATATTTACCAGGTTTGTGAAGCCCACATAAATCATCTCTAGACACTTTACAAGACAAGTGTCTGTCTGTCTGAACCCTTTTTAATAAATTAAGTTAATTCAATGTATTGTTATTATTTATTTTCAACCAAAATAACTTAGTCTATGTTATAACTATGTATCTATCAAATTGTCCAATTTTGTCATTTATTTTTTATCTGTTTATGGAAACTTAAAGATCCAATATTTTTGCCTGAGTTTCTGTAAAGAAACCAGCTTTAATCATTTTTCTTAAGCACTGAGCTTCACATTTCATCATCATTTAAATTTAACCTTTTCTTTGTTGTCTTGCAGCTCTGACCAAAGAAGATGTCCCTCTCCAAGCTGTGAATCATTAAAAAGTGACAAATCTCGGGATTATCCTCTTGAGTTTAAACAGTAAGTTTATCAATTTAATATTTAACCAATTTATGAAAAGTATTCTGTAGGCCCTTTACAAGAAAAGAATGGCACCAAGTCACCATATAATATCTCAGCCCACCTCAAGAAAACATGTTGATTTATTTTTTTATTTCTCTTGCACGTTGTTTGTGTTTCTGTGGTATTAATTGTGTTTTCTCCACAGAAACTACCAGGAAACAGCAGAGCATTTTACCGTTCCTCAACAGAATCTGGTTCCAATTTTTCAGGTTTGTAATAATGTTGACCTCTAACTAGCCTATGTGGTCATCTTGGGAGAAATGGGATCTGTTTGTCATTTCTAACATAAACTTGACAGTGTTTCATTACACAAAGATTCTAAGATTTAAGGACCAAATTTAAACAGTTCTGAATGAAGTTGTAGTTTTATTTTACATGTAGTTGGGTCCTATATAAAGAACTCATAGTTAAAACATGAGTTAAAATAAGTTAGGACAAGGTGAAATATTTTATATAAACTATTCATTTTATTCATGTAGTTTAACAAGTCTGTATTTGTTAGTTGAAAACACCCTGCAGATATTTAATATTACCACTAAATTAGCTCTGATTAAACAAGGATGCAAAATTATTTCCACACATAGTTTGTGTCTTTCCTTCACTGTTGTTCATTGAGAAAAATAGCTACAATACTTTACTTTGATAAAATATTTAATGAAAAGGGTTCATGAATCAGCTTCTGAAAAGGAAAAATGATGATTAAAGTGAGAAAGTTATATTATTTAGATTGTGATGTTTATAGACTAATCTTTAGTACATTAAGAAATGTGGCTGAGTTTCTAATTTTCATGATTTGAAGGTTTCATTGTAAAATGTTCTATCACAGATCCTGGAGGAGAGCATCGCTGCTTTTATAAAGAATGAGCTGAAGAACTTCCAAAAGCAACAAGATCATAAAGAACAATGTTTGAGCCAAGAGGAGGATGCGGATGAGAAGAGGAGCAGCAAAGATGCTTTTCTTGTCATTGCTCAGCAGTTTCTAAAAAGGATGAAACAAAGAGAGGTGGATTCCTGTCTGTTGAACAGTAAGAAACTTTAAATTTCTTCTGAAAGACAGATTGGACCAGAAATCAAAACACAAACCTGATTGGCTGTAGCTAATGCAAAGTACTTCTGCATCATCTTTAGAACTTTATTATTTCATGATCAACACTCATTTCACCAGCTTTTCTTATATAATATATTACAGCATGTTAAAAGTTTGCATTACATTTTGAGACCTTATCTGTCAGTCAGGAACAAGCCAAGCCTCTTTCAAACATCATTTCCCTGCTTCTGGTGTTAAACGTCTGACTATGGGAGTGTAAAGAGTTAAAATTGTTCTTTGCTGTTTGTGTTGTGGATTCAACTGAAGTCCTACGTTAAGAGAAATGGATCTGTTAAACCTGTTTGCTTTAAACAAACAAGGAAACTTTGATACCATGAACACACACGTACTGTACAAAGACGACACAAAATAAGTTTTATTGTTTGCTTTCCTTATCATTATCAAAAGCTATTAACTGTATTTGAAACAAATAAAACTTTCAATTACATCTAATGAAACTTTTGGAGGCTAAATGAAGGAAACAATTTTTTTTCCAAGATAACATGAGAAATTACTGCTGATATTCCCTAATAATCCTTTTTTTTCCCACTTTGGTACATATTTCCCCAGTTCATGGAGTCTAAAAATTCTCTGTCAGTTTGGAAACATGGGGATCTTGATGCTAATTCTGCAGAAGGAGGGTTACAAAACATCATGTAATGCTTCTTGGATGTAATGGCTTAAACCAGCTCATCTGGTATGCTGTTTGTGTTTTTTTATTTTGCTAAGGTGCTGTTGTGAGTCAGTGTGCAGTGAAGAAACAAGCTCACCTGCCAGGAAATGAGGAACTTTCTACAGAACATGGCATCCAGGCAAGATCTGAGAGGTAAACTGAGAACTTAAAAGCTTTTTTCTTCTTTTAGCAAATGTTGTAACTGCTTTTTGCTGGACTAAATGTTGGACTCAATGCATAGAAAGCACTGCCTGAATGATCCCATAACTGTAAAATCAAAAGTCTCCTTAATTCATGCCTTGTTGGTTTAAACTGTTTATAAACTCTTAGAGTTGAATAATGAAGTTCCTGAGCAACAAACTCTCTGGATGATTATTGGTCACAAAGATCCTGCTGAAGTGGTTTAGAAGGACATTAGTTGAGATCTGGATCAGCTTCATGTCATGTTTTCAAAGTTTGTTCAGAGACACAATCATGAAGTTTTTTTTTTTTTACCTTATTTACAACAGCAAAATAAACCATAAATACAAATATGAACACTTTAAAGCCCAAATAGACACCAAATAATATTTTTAACTGCTCTTATATGATTTATAAGTGACACATTAGATAATTCCAGGTGATACATTTTGTGTAGTATACTCATTTAAACAGAATGCATGTTTATAGACTGTGGGACGAACATAGAGAACCCCGAGATAATCCATACAAGCATGACACATTCATCTCTTTACTGATTAAATTTTATAAAGATTTGGAAGACAAACAGTTCTGTCTGGATTTCGTCACCATCAGCTTCCTGGAAGACCTTGTTCATGGGCCAAAGCTGCAGAGACAAGCTTTGGAAAATCAGTCCAAAAATATTCTTATAAACTGGCATTTAAGGAAACCCATTAAATGTCAGACATTAAATCTCCTAAAAGCTCAGATACAACCACCATGTTTGTATGAAACGTGTCCATCTGATGAGCCATTTCATGATTATAGTCTAACTTTAATATTATGTCAATAAAGTGGGAGGTATTTTTAAGGCAAACTGCATGAGGTTTTGTTAATATTTCTAAACCTACAAAGAAATTATTTTACTCTTACGTCTAATTTCTTTTAGGTCTAACCAGGAAATTACAAACTATTATTTTCCAAGCTGCATGTCCAATAAAAGTGACAAATTTATGTGATCAAACATGAAGTTTCTTATAAATTTTCATGTTTTGAAATAGGCTACAGGAATAACCGTACAAATGTTGGTAGGTCTTTCCTTACACCTGTAATAAATATTTATATCATGTATAGCACTTCTGGATAGATGCAAACTACATTTCGTTGCTTTGTACTTGTGACAGTGCAATGACAAGAAAGTTGAATTCTATTCTATTCTATTACTGTTTGCTAATTTGGGTTGATTACATTAAATTAATTCCAATAAATAATTTATCCATAGAGTTCACCAGAAACTGTTAGAGGACTTCATCACTCGTCAAACAAACCTCAAGGTTAGTAGGTCTGTAGCTTCACTCACAAGCAGTTTACTTTTCGAATCACATATTGGTTTGATTCCTATTTGTTTCAGTAAGTTGGTGTTATGACCAAAATAAGTGTTTCTCCAGTAAGTGTTGGAATTACAGTTACTAAAATGCTAATTTATGATTTCAATTTTAAAATATGTTTTCACAGATTCTTGAAGATGATATTTTACACTTTGCAAAGAATGAGCTGCAAACTTTCTGTAAGGTTTTAAGTCAAGATTTCTCTGAATCCTCTGAGAGTCAAGAGGTGGAAATGGATCCCCATGAAGACAAGAATGAAAAGGGAATCATCAAGAAGGCTTTTTTGAAAATCACTCTGGATTTTATGAGGGACATGAAGCAGGAGGAGCTTGCTCACACTCTACTAAACAGTAAGATGATTGTAATGCATATACTTATACATGTGTTTGTCTGGGTGTTCTTATTGCAAAACTATGAAATCCCCATGAAATATATTGGGACTAACAGTAGCAATGTGACAAAGCCAGAACAAGTTTAGAGCACAAAATCACAAATCTTTTATCTTTTCTTGTCATATTATTTATGCAAAAGAAAGTGTTTCCGTTAATATCCATAAATGTACATGTTCCTAAATTACAAAATATGCTGTCTTTTTGTTTTTCAGAGAGTGTTATAACCTTATCTCAGCATACACTCAAATCTAACCTGAAGAATAGGTTTGGTTACTTGTGTGAAGGACTGGACAAGGCAGCAAATCCAACTCTTCTGAACCAGATCTACACTGAGCTTTATATCACTGAAGGATCCCCTGCTGAGGTCAACTGTAAACATGAAGTGAAGCTGATCGAAAGGGCATTCTTGCGGCCAACTAAACCAGAATTAACAATTAGACGTGAAGACATCTTCAAACGCTCAACAGGAAGAGATAAACCAATCAGAACAGTGATGACAGAGGGAGTGGCTGGCATAGGGAAAACTGTCTTGACAAAAAAGTTTGCGCTGGACTGGGCTGAAGGAAAAATTTACCAGCACATCCAATTCATTTTTCCATTGTCCTTCAGAGAACTAAATATGTTGATGAGGGAAAAGTTCAGTTTGGTTGAACTTATTCATCTCTTCTTTCCTGAAATGAAAGAAGCGGGAATTCACACCTTTGAAGAGTTCAAAGTTTTGTTCATCTTTGATGGTCTGGATGAGTGTCGACTTCCCCTGAACCTGAAAACCAAAGAGGTCCTTACAGATGTTACAGAGCCAACATCATTAGATGTGATGCTGACAAATCTTATCAAGGGGAAATTACTTCCCACAGCTCGAGTCTGGATCACAACTCGACCTGCAGCGGCCCATCAGATCCCCCCTGAGTTTGTTGACCTGGTGACTGAAGTCAGAGGATTCAATGATCCTCAGAAGGAGGAGTACTTCAGAAAGAGATTCACGGAGGAAGAGGAAAGCAGAAGGATAATTTCCCACATCAACTCATCAAGAAGCATCTTCATAATGTGTCACATCCCTGTCTTCTGCTGGATCACTGCCACTGTTCTGGAGGAAGCCATTAAAACCAATCAGGAAAGAGACTTGCCCAAGTCCCTGACAGAGATGTACGTCTATTTCCTGGTGGTTCTGTCCAAAGTAAAAAATATCAAATACGACGGAAGAACAGACATTGATTCCTTCTGGACTCCAGAGACCAAGGACACAATTCAGTCATTGGGGAAGCTGGCCTTTGAGCAGTTAATGAAAGGCAACCTGTTTTTCTATGAATCTGACCTGACTGAGTGCGGCATTGATGTCAGAGCAGCCTCAGTGTATTCAGGGGTGTTCACAGAGATCTTCCAAGAGGAGAGAGGACTGTTCCATGAGAATGTTTTCTGCTTTGTCCACTTGAGCATTCAGGAGTTTCTGGCTGCTCTTCATGTCCATCTGACATTCACCAACACCGGAATCAACCTGCTGGCAGGAGAGGAATCAGCTCCGACCACCTTTGAGGATTTCCATCAGTGTGCTGTAGACAAAGCTGTACAGAGTCCAAATGGACATCTGGACTTGTTCCTCCGCTTCCTCCTGGGTCTCTCACTTGAAAACAATCAAACTTTCCTCCAAGGCCTCATTACAGTAAAGGGATCAGAAAGCAGCTCCATTCAGAACACCGTACAGTACATCAAGAAGAAGATTGGGGAGAACGTCTGCATTATGAAGAACAACAACCTATTTCACTGCCTGAACGAGCTGAAAGACTGTTCACTAGTAGAAGAGATCCAAGCGATTCTAAGACCTGGGAGGCTGCCGGCAGACAAATTGCCACCTGCAAAGTGGGCAGCGCTGGTCAACATCATCCTGTCTTCAACGGGAAAGCTGGACGAGTTTTACCTGAATAAATACTTTGAATCAGACAATGCTTTAACTGGCCTGCTAACAGTGATTGTAAACTCCACCAAGGCTGTGTAAGTTGATGGACATTATCACATTCACATTCAATATAAATACTCAAATGAATAATGTTAACTACCTGTTGAATATTGTGATTTTAGGTTGAGTTGCTGTAATCTGACAGACATGAGCTGTAGAAGCTTAGCTTCTGCTCTCCAGTCCAAATGCTTATTGCTGAAGGATTTGGATGTCAGTAACAACGACCTGAAAGACTCAGGAGTGAAGCTGCTGTGTGAAGGCCTGCGTAGTCCTCACTGCACACTGGAAACTCTCAGGTCAGTATTTATCTGGTTTATTTTACAGAAAAACTTTTCAAATCAAAATATAGTGTTAATATATACTTATATAGAAGACAGACAGTAAAACTGTAAATACAGACACCAATAACACATCACAGCACAGTCATTCTTCTAAAAAGTATTTTTCTACTCAAAATGAATGCTTGCCTCTTTTTATGTAAAGCCTTTCAGGCTGTCTGATCACAAAGGAAGGATGTGCAGATCTGGTTTCATCCTTGAAATTAAACCCCAGCCACTTGAAAAAGTTGGATCTGAGCTACAACCATCTGGAAGAATGTAGAGTGAAGCATTTTTCTGCAGGACAGAAGGACTTACAGCTGGCATTGCAGACTCTCACGTATGAATAAATTATAGCTTATATGCATTATAATTTGCTTTGAGGTATTCATGTCCTTTTATATTAATATAACATGTTCTGAATGTTACTGCTGGGGTTTGTTTTAGGATTGAGCCAAGTGGATCACAGTTCTTAAAACCCGGTCTGAGGAAGTGTAAGTATGGAAGAAAAGTCTTTACAGAAAACATTCATGCCTGTGCAAGAAAATAAAAAAATTCAACAAAAAGAGCTCACTTAACATTTCATACAAATACTTACTAAGCATCAAGAACTGTTAAAAGATTGAGCAGATAATGGAATGTTTTCTTTCCATCAGATGCCTGTGAACTCATGCTGGACCCCAACAGCACTCATAAAAACCTAATACTGTCAGATAACAACAGAAAAGTGACAGTGGGAGAAGAGCAGCAGCCTTATCCTGACCATCCAGAGAGGTTTGATGTCCTTGAACAGCTGCTGTGTACAGACGGTCTTACTGGGCGCTGTTACTGGGAGGTTGAGTGGAGAGGAAGAGTTCACATTGCAGTGACATACAGAAGAATCAAGAGAAAAGGAGAAAATGTTGACTGCAGACTTGGGAAGAATGACGAGTCCTGGAGCTTGCTGTGCTCTGATGATGGTCACTCTGGCCTGCACAAAAATGAAATGGCTTCCATCTATGGAGCCCCGTCAAACAGAGTAGGAGTTTACCTGGACTGGCCTGGTGGCATTTTGTCCTTTTTTGCAGTGTCATCTGGAAAAATAACCCACCTTCATACCTTCCATACCAAGTTCACAGAGCCGCTGTATCCAGCTTTCAGGATCACCACTGAGCCAAGGGATTCATCTTTGTTTTTCAGCCACAATTTGTAAATTTGTTATAGATATCGCATGTGAAAACTTGAGAGAATTGCCTGTTACAGCCAGTCCTTTGGCCAGAGCGAACAGCTGTGAAGTCCTCTACCTCTAAATGAGGTCAGCTGCAAGGCCTTTCAGGTCTGATTAATCCTGGTGCACAGAGTTAAATTTGATAGCAGAAAGTCCTGGTCAAATCGGGTCATATAGATAGTGATTGACTTAATAAAAATATAGCACTGCATTCTCTTTCTTCCCCAGCTATGTAAAGTTATTGTAAAAAAAAAAAAATAACAAAAAAAAAATGTTGTTTTTGGTGGGGTGGGGGGGTTGTTCTGTCTTTTTTACACTTCAGGACTTTTGTAACTTTCAACAAGATTGTAAATATTTAGATTTTTATCTTGATATGTGTTTTGGTTTCAAGTTGCTTGTAAGAAAGTCACACAATAAACCAAACTGATCATGTTCAGAACAAAAAAAATTATCTTTGTGATGTACCTTTTACAGATGGAATGTTTTATTTGATTAAATACAACAGCCTAGTGTTAAGTTAATCTGTTGATGTGAGACTAATAACGATGACTTGATTTTCAATAAGCAGAGAACAAATTGATTAAAGTAATTAAAGATGACATTATTATCATTAAAGTGATTAAAGATGATCCCAAGACTTAATGTATGTATAAAGAAATGCAAAGACTTTCAATTTAAGAAATAAACACTTCCACATATCCATGTAATATTTTCTCTTCTGATTCAAAATTCTTCCAGTGTCCAACCATAAAAAAAATTAGATCATTGTATTTTATTATTTGGCTACGTCAGTTTACATTTTCTGCAGGCATACTAACAGAATGTTTGCTGCAATCAGATGTTTGTTCTTTGTAGGTTTAATCTTTTCATATTGATAATCAAAATGTCTGTGTAGTAGTGAAGACGTCTTCCTCAAAATACTGTCCCAGAGTCAGTAGGATGTTTTTGTCAGCTACTGAGATATTTTTTCAGGTTTGAAGAAATAAATTATTTTCAGTAATAGATCAGTAAAACCATACATGTGTGTTTTGACCATAGAAGCACTGATTAACTATTAGCCGACTTCAGGAATTACGATACAATATTTTACATGCTTTATTTCAAATCTACTGAGGTGCTATGGAGTTTGATGAGTTCTGCTGATCCTCAGATTATGGCAGCTTTCATGAACTAGAAGAGAAACAAAATAAATACACAAATAATGTCAAACTGAATAATTATATGGAGAGTTTCTGTAAAATAGTACTATGGAAGCAAAATACAACTTTATTAAATTCCTTCTTTTTTTAGTTGTTACATTAATATAATACCCAGAAAAGAACAGCAGATGTCACAATTTGAAATCCTTTGTAAATACATTTAACACAGTCAAATTTCTTAAATTAATTTAAAAGCTAATTTAAGCCAATTAAATCAGGATATTGATTCCTTCATCAAAAATAACTTTGATGAAGGAATGACTAATCTCCAATCATCATATTTGAAATCTGTAAGATTGTAAATATTAGTTGGTAAAAATCTACCAGAGATACAACTGATTTTCCAAAAAACAAAGGTCTCCACTCACCTGGTTGAATGAGAAACTTGCAACCCTGCAGTCACATGAGAGATTCAGCAGATGAGCCTGGAAACGATCTGAGAAAAGAAGCAACAATCAAAAATTCACTCATAATCTTCACTGTATAAACTGATTGTTAATGACATGTACCCTACTGTTGCTTAGAAAATGATGGAAGACAAACATCAGAAGCACTTTCATGCATACAAAAGCCAAAACATAAACAATACCAAGAGTTGCCACAGAGACAATTTTAAAAGTTTTTTATGAAAGTACCTTTAAGGATTTTAAGTTTTGTCAGGGCTGCAACATAACTATCATAGTTAACTCCACCCTGGGAGCTGTATTCAAGCCAAAGTGCTCTGAAGGTTGCCTCATCTAAATTGAAATCTGCAAGGTAGAGAGCAGGAATTAGTAAAATAAAAACAACTGCAAATTTGAAAAATATGCAAAAAATGTGGATGTTTGTTGTGGAAAAAAAAAAATCCTATTTTGTGTAGGTACTTACTTAAAGAAAAATTGCCAATAAATGCCTACATTTATTACAACTGCCAGTAGGCTTACATTAAAATGTTACATTTGACACTGGAGGCGTAACAGCACAGCTAGAAATATATTTCTATTCCTGATATCTGTGTTGCACCAATATCAGGATTTTTATTTTTTATGTCTTTTTTGCTGCAAATTGTACACACAACATACCATGGGAAGCAACCACCTTTTTCATTTGGGTTTGTGTGACAGCAGATGGACCCCTGCTCTCATAGTTTCCTACATATTCTCTCCTGATTGCAGCCACATAGTGCTCCAGTTTGAAAAACTCTACCACATCCAGGTCTCCAGTTTTATCTGCCTGAAAGTGTCAGTTAAAGAACAGAAAAACTTGTCATGTTCAAGACTGTGATGAAGATCCTTTGGTGAAGGTCTTACATGGATTTTCTCCTACTTATGTCACCGTAGCTTGTCTAGTCAGTACAAAAACACAAAATGATTGAACACAACCTTCAGCAGAAACAGAATCTGTTCTGAAGCGGCCATCTGCCATGACAGACTGGAGATTTGAGAAGACAGAGCAGATATACAAAAAAGACAGAAGAACTGATGTAGGAGTACTTTCTATTGTAATAACAAATAAAAAGTGAATAGCAGGAGGAGGACACATTTAATTGTTGGCAGCGTTACCTCAGCTACTGCCCTCTTCAAGAAACTATCACAGCTAAACTATGGTGGATTTGAATATAGTACCTTAAAACACTCACGAGTCTCTACTTTTAATTTTATAGAGGACCAAACATTGGTGCTTCAAATGTATCATCCTTTTAATTGCAAATGGTATCAAAAACAGAACTGAAGGTAATTACATCCTAACATAAATCTATTTGTGGGAGAAAAAAAATCTTATTAAAATAAATCTGCAAAGTTTTTGATAAGTGGAAATCACTATTAATCAGTTTTTCCAATAAACCTAGAATGATACTGTATGAAGAAATATTTTTTTGTTAGATGACTGAATTTAATCTGTGATATTACCCATCTACCCTACTGCCATTTCTCCAATATTGGTTGCAAGTAAAAGGTCCAAGACAGAAATCCTGACATCTCTATCAACAGAGTCACTACCCAGAACATGTTGGAACATCCTAAGGTGCACCAAGGCCAGAAGGGAGATATTGTTCCTGTAGTGAGTCCTGGATCTGCTCTAAGTGGAATAACCCTCAAAAACCAACCAAAGGGAGGCATTCAGCAGGCCTCTGATCAGAAATCCAACCCAGCTGAATCCTTTCGATGAAGAGGAGCAGCAGTTCTAAACTCCCCCACATGATGGCGCTCCTTACTTTTATCATAAGGCGGAACACGGCCACCATATGGAAGAATAAAAGAACAATCAACCCTTTTAACCATTGTCAACCAGTTGTAAAAACAAACAAACAAAAAAAGTCCAGAATATTTATTTCAAAAGGATACATCCATCAGTACCAACAGCAGGTGTGCAGTCTTGAGAGTAAGAGCTGTTTTAAACAATGGGGAGAAACATTAGCAACATATTCCTATTCTATTTATGCAAAATTGTTGAACTGTGAATATAAACTTACATTCGCCGCCGACTGTGTAGCCACCAGCATTCAGCTTAGCAAGAACCTCTCTGTCTCTCAGCATCTGAAGGAAACAAACAGTGAACACAGTAATACACACTGTTTAAAAAAAATAACAAAGAAAAGGTTTCTTTAGATATTCAATCAATTAGAATATGCGTCTGATGAGGCTCATTTGTTAGATTAAAAGTACCTATTAAACATAACATCATAAAGGCTTGTGCTAAATAGACTTCACTAAGACAACATTTCTGCATTAAAATAAAAATTATAATGGTCTGATGTAATATTTTCATATTAACTGTCATGTTTTTATACACTGTATTTGGATAATCTTCATAGCTAACAGAAACGAAGGCTGTCAAACATTCTCCTGTGCTATTTGTGTTTTAGCTTAAACATTCACTTTGCTTAGATTGGCAACTACAGGTACTTCATTTAACATTTTTTGGTATAAATTTAAGCCCAAACAGTGAGATGTACTTGTAAAAATGTTGCCAGATTCAAGTTGTGTGTTGTTTTTTTTAAAAGTTCTATAAATTATATTTCTAAGTATTGCCTTCTTATAAATACACTTAATCTCAAGCTCAGGTAAGAACAGATTAATGACCAGAGATGCTGCATTTTTGTTTCTTCACAGAAAAAAAGGTTCAAATTACATTTATAAGGACATTGATCTAAAAACACACATTATTTCTCTTAGGAAGTTAATGTCCATACGGCAAAACAACTGTTTTTAATCCACATTTATAATAGTATTTTTTTTACCGTTTACATCCAAGAAAGTAACAAAGATGATTTTTAAAAACTACTAAGGCAGTCTTACCTCCTTCGTGTTTTCTTCCTGAGGAAGAAAGAGAAAAAAAAATTAACATGCAAAATATAAAAATCCATCCGTTTTTAATATTTAGTATTCACTTCTTACAGATATGCATGATTCCTCCGGGAATGCATGACACTGCAGCTCATTTGGCCAGGAGACACCAAAACTGTTCATGAAACCCTCACAGTTCCTTCTGGCTTTTTCACAGAATGACCTGCAGGGACGCAGGACTTGGCCCTCCACACACTCCGGGGCATACACCCTGCACAGAAACAGCTGTATGTCCGCTGAGCAGACGGTCTGCACGATAGAGCTGAAGAAAGACATCTTCATGACCGCCTCCCGTTGACTTGTGTGGCCTAGAAGATTAGGGACGATGGTCTGGTTGTAGGACAGGCTCTGGCACATGGGGATGGTGATGGGCTCACACATCCTGTCACTGCTTCTCATTCCATACTGCACATACAAATACAAATTGAGTTGTGTGTGTGCGCTCCTGCTTCAATGAGCTGCAACGTTTTTCATTTATATTAGATAAATAAATTCCTGTTGTTCACTTCTGGCTCTGCCATGTAGTAATACCAGGATGTATTTAGTTCCATGTTTAGGAGAGTTCAAATAGACCATCTTATTTGAAATTTTGTAGAAAACCAGCAGACTTACCTGTTCACATGACTCTGTGGTAAACTCTTCACATTTCAGGTTTTCAGGCCAGTTTAAGCCAAACCTGTTCATCAGCGGCTCACAGCCGGATCGAGCCTTCTCACAGAGCGTCCTGCAGGGAGTCAGTTGCTTCCCAGACTCACATTTGGGAAGGTAGACAGAGCACAGGAAAGGCTTCAAATGAGTAGAGCATTCAAGCTGCACAAGAGGCGTAAAGTGATCTAGCGCCAGATTTGCCTCGTCCTGCGTTTTGTGGCCAAAACTGTTGGGCAGAAATACTTCTGTATAAGACATGTCTTTGCAGAAGGGAGCAGTCATGGTCTTACATGTTCCAAGAACGACAGAAGTCTGGAAAAATAAAGAAATATGTCAACATCAAGATCATTTTCATTATTTCATTGTAAGCAATGCTTTTTTGTAGCTTCAGTGGAAGCAAAAAAATAAATTTCCCATTTATGAAATAATTTCCATAAGAACAAATCCTACTGACAGTGAAATGGGAACCTTACCTCTTCGCATGACTCTGTGGTAAAGGACTCACACTTTAAGGATTCAGGCCATGGTAAACCAAAACTGCTCATCAGTCTCCCACAGCCTGAGCGTGCCTTTTCACACAGGGTCCTGCAGGGAGCCTGGGGTCTTCCTAACACACATTTAGGTGTGTAGACTGAGCACAAGAAGGGCTTAAGGTGAGGAGAGCATTCAACCTTTATAAGTGGGAGAAATGGATTAATTGCCAGGCCTGCCTCTTGTTGGGATTTGTGGCCTAGAATATTGGGCAGAATAGTGTTTGTGTAAGACACATCTTCACAAATAGGGACTGTGATTGGCTGACATGTTCCTGGTGGGGCTTGTGTAACAGGGGCAGCTGGACCCTGGAAGCAAAAACAAAAAGAGGAAATCATAAATCATCTATACATCCATTCCTCCAAGTTCCTCATCTCCATCCTTGGTGATTGTTATTAGTGTCACATCTCTGCTTTGTTTTTTTTGCTCAGTTTTTGCATTTTCTCATTTTCGTAGCAGAAAACAGGTTTAGATTGCTTCTTATTTAAAAGTAGGGTCCTAATTTTGAACTGACCATTCATGATTATAACTTTTTCACTCGAGCAAATGTTAGTCTATTTTATTGGGAGTTTTTGTGACAGGCCAATACAAAGTAGCACATACTTTGATTTGGAAGGATAATTATGGCTTGTTGTTTTTTACAAGCAAACATCTTAAAATCATGCATGTCTTAGTCATATTTTGTAAAATGCTCCTTTACTGTAAATACAACTGCTAGTTGTTGGTGGTATGTCTCTGCCAGCTTTACACATCTAAAAGCTGAAATGTTTGACTGCTCCTATTTGCAAATTTGTTCAGGTTGTGAGTATCAATTAAAGGATGCCACAACTTCTAAATTAGATTTAGGTAAGGACCTTAACCTTTTCTACAATTAAGGATTGAGCTAAATCATTCCATTGCAGCTCTGACTGTATCATTGCGTAATTTTCCTGTTGGACAATGTTGCCCCCTCTATGGTCTTTTTGCAGATTCTAATGGGGAATTGTATTTTCTGGGTGATTTGCTGAGTTTCTTATCAAAAGTAGTGTTTAGAGCATTATTCAAAACGTTCCATTTTGGTTTATCCAACCTCACCTTCTTCTACAAGTTTACAAACTACATATTGCAGCTCAAGAGATAAATGCATGCCAGATTGCATGTGAAAAGAGATTTGAAAAAGGGGGCAATCTGTGTGACTTGCAACCTCAGAGTTGCGTTATGCCCTGCTGCCTGGCTTGCCTTCAAACTCAGGTCCAGTGTTTTTTCATTCACACTTTGAGCCCGGTTCCACTTCACTTCCTTGAACGCTCTGGTCCCACTCAGGCCGGCCAGATGGGGCTGGTTTGAAGCCAGCTATTGGTACATTGGCTCAGAGAGCGTGTACAGATCATTAGTGAAAGTTGGACTATAAAATAAACTTCTACACTTGGAACATCTCACAGAGCTCTGTTCAGTCCATCATCTAAAAGTTTAAATAGTTTTGCAACAATGACCTGCCATCCTCCAAAAATAAACAGGAGTAAAGTGGGGGTGTTATGTATTTTCCAGGCACATAGGGCCATTTTATAGCACAATAAAGCAACTATGTTACCTTCAGTTGTTATAAAAATTTTGTATATATGAAAAATAGCTTAAAAGGAATTTGACTTTGCAAAAGGGCATCTTGAAATTGGCCTCTATCTCTGTTGAAGAAACTCTTACTCTTCTGACACTCTGCCTTCAGCACATCATCACAACAATGCTCCTCCATCATGCCATTTATGACTGATCTTAGGGCTACTATAGTAGCTCAGCATATCTACTATAGATATGCTGAGCAGCTGCTGTAGCTAGTCTGTAGAAGCAGAGAAGATGCTCTGTGATGTGGAAGCTCAGAAGCTTAATAAAGAAATCCCATTTGAGGTATGCAAACATGGAGGAGGAAGGTGCTCTGATGAGATGCGGCCAAATGTGAACTTTATGATCTGCATGCTAATTACTACTGCAGATCACCCTAAAAACACCGTTCCCAAGGTTAGACACACATCATGCTGTGTGGATGCTTTTCATCATATGGGACAAAGAATCTGGTCAGAGTTGATAGGATTGTGAATGGAATTAAATACAGGGAAATCCAGGTAGAAAATCTTTTACAGGCAGCAAAAGACTTGGAACTGGAGCAAAGCCTCACAACCCAGCAAAACAACACCACAGTACAAATAGGAAAGACTGAAGTGCAATGATTTTCAATGCATATTCATGTGTTATAATGGCCCAGTCAAAGTATTCGTCTAAAAGGGTTTAATAGGCAAAGCTTTGAAATTGTGCAAAGAAGAATGGACAATAATTGTGGTCAATAGGAGTCCAAAGCTGGTATAAACAAAGACTAGAAAAACACGTTCTGACTCATTGAGGCAAATATAAATGTAAACCACACTTTCCTATTTTTTTTGTTGTTAAAAAATAAAAATGCGTTCTTTCAATTTCACAATGATGTGCTTCTTTGTGTTAGTCTATCTCATAAAAAAAACATCATAAAATACAATGATGCTTGTTTAAGTTTAAGGTGCATGAATATCTTTGGCAGTAATTCTATAGTCACTAATTTATCATTTGCAAAACTACAGGCATCTTTATGGTTTACTACATCCAGGATTTTTAGACACTACAGTACAATTATAATTAAGTTTAATGTGCTTTTAAATTTTATCTGCAAACTAAAACAAAATTTCCTAATTTATCAAACTAACTCACTAAAGAAACCTACATAATTGTTTAGTTTTATAACTGAAGAAAATCCTCTATAGAGATAGAACTATTTAGAAATGTCTGATATTTACCTGAACACAGTCAGTCAGTGGGAGACTTTCACACCGAAGACTTGTTGGCCAAGAGAGTCGTTTAGTTCTTAAGATGGGCTCACAATCCTTCTTGACCTTTTCACAAAGAGCCCGGCATGGTTTCACTCGACTTTCATCCCCTGAGACACATTCAGGCACGACGACACGACACATTAGGATATTGACATGTGGGGAACAGCCCGTCTGCACAATCTGGCCAATCTGATGCACGCTGAAGCCCAGGACTCCATTTGGATGACGGGTAGTTTTGTATCCCACACTTTGACAAAAGTTGGTTGTTAGCGGCTTGCAGTTTGAGCTGTCATCTCTTCCAGAGTGCACCTGCTGAAAAACATGAATGCACAGAACCACTAAGAATAAAAGCTTCATGATTCTCGACAACAGCCCGTATCCCAAAACTTCACCTCAGTGTGCTGCTTTTATTGGGAGGTGGAGAAAGAGTCTACCAATGGAGGTTTTACAAACAAGGTGCTTGTTTAAGACCACAGGTCATGAAACAAAACGATGCTCAACATGCAATAAAAACAAAGCTGTCTCACAGCAGGTGGTCGGTTCTGGGAAACTTCAACCCGACTGACCAAAATCCGTGAAGAATGCTCAACATCTGGTTGTGATTGAGATGCTTCTGAGTCACCACTCTGCAGAAAAAAATGGGTGGTTAGAGCCTGGCTGCTGGCACAAGAAAGCTGAAGAAGTTACTGTATTTTTACAGAGAATAAATTACGTCATCTATTTGCAATAAGAAGCTTAAGCTACACAATTGACTTCCCAAAATGCCTTTTTCAGGTTCAAATTTCAAATGTAAACCTAAATCTCCTAATTGGACTTAATTACCTGTATTTTCTACACATCATGAAACAACATGATGCTGACTTTGGCCTCCAATTCAGCATTTTGGTAAAGAGAACTTGCTTTCTTTTATTCTGTCCTGGCAAGTAAAATCAGCTCTACTTTAAAATCAACAACAATTAGGTTGGTAAAATCTGAACAAGACAATCCTCCACCACCTACAGATGATTTAAAGAACAGATTGTAAATTTTGATATCTTTTATTGTGATTGTAAAGGTTTGAGAACAAAGAAGTTTTAATTCTTTGGCCAGTTTTTAAAGCAACATCCAGATCCAGTCATAAAAGCCAGTCTAAGAATTATCAAATAATTTTCTAAGAATCATCAAATAATTTCATGGATCCCCACAAAATCCAGCTGATCAATAGTCAAGACAAATCAATTTTAAAATAATGGGTCTGGATTTGCATGTTTTATGCATAAATATTTCAGAATAATAAATACATTCTGTAAAATCAAACATTTTTTGATTCTCTCTTTTTTCCATATTGTAAAAAGATAAAATTACAAACTTTTGCAAACTTTTCAAGACTGTGTAGAAACCTTGCTTAAAACAATGATCCAAGGTTGACATGATTTCTGTCAGGTGGGAGGATCACAATTGGAAACATCTTTAACAATGAAAGCTGTTTTGGACGCCTTGTTTGACTTGAAGCATATAACACAATTTGATAAATGAAAGTCCAAACAAAAATTAAATAAAAATCAATAATTGAAAGTTCAAACAATCAAAATTTCAACTAAATTTTAGACTATATTTTAGTTATGATTAATGGAACAAGCTCACCTCTTTACAAGACTCTGTTGTGAAAGATTCACACCTTAAGGACTTTGGCCACTGAAAGTTATATGTACTCATCAATGGAGCACATTCAGACCGTGCCTGTTCGCAAAGTGTTCTGCAGGGCAGCTGGGGTTTTGCTGAGACACATTTTGGAGTGTAGATTGAACAGAGGAATGGCTTCAGGTGAGGAGAGCATTGCACTTTCACAAAGGGCGTAAACTGGTGTATTTCCAGGCCTACTTCAGCTTGGGTTTGGTGACCTAGTCTATTTGGCAGAATGGTCTCGCTGTAAGGCAGGCCAGAGCAGAAAGGGACAGTGATTGGCTCACATGTTGCTGGGGGAGCTTCAGTCACAGAATTGTCTTCACCCTGTTAGAACAAAAAAATATGATCATCTTAAAATACATTACAGTGTTAGTTGTGATTAAAAAAAAATATTAATTTTTGGATTGGATCTAAAATAAACTCTAGAGAGGGGAGAGTTAGGAACAAGTTGAGGAGCTTGGAATGGGAAATGGTGTGTTGGGATGATGGACTTTGCTGGGTGGGGTGTATAGGTAGAAGGAGTACGTACTCCTTAACTGCCTTTCTTGGACCCATCTTGTGCAAAAATTTTTAGTTATAAAAATTATGGCCTTCAGATTAGGGCCAGGAAGCAAGAGGTGAAAACTTCAACACCCTCGTTGCATCAAGAGTTTGAATATAGTCATGCAAAACCACATTTATAGCAACATTTCACATTAAAACAAA